>VZRQ01001128.1:1942862-1961506 GCA_013397975.1 Machaerirhynchus nigripectus
AAAAAAAAAAAAAAAAAAAAAAAAATCACATGGCTCAGGAAAGCTTTCTGAGACGATCTCACTCACTTCTCTTAGATATGTTTACAGTTATCTTGCCAGAACACATGGTTATTCATTCATTCTTGTCTGATCAAACCCAGTTTCAATCTGACCTTCAGAAAAACAGGCTGATATATCCTTTTCATTCGGGACTGCAAAATCCCTGCTCTCTCAGAAAACTGGCAAGCAGAGAGGGTGCTACCAACAGGTGAATCTCAAAAGTTTCAGAACTTCCTTCAGGTAAATCTTAAAAAGACCTGATTCATCTAAAAATAAAGTACAAACACACCAATGAGTTCAATAGTGCCAACAAATCTACCAGTGTATGGACTAACTGTGGGAAGAGGGACATGGCTGAAACTATCCCAGCTATCCAAGTGGTTATCTTGGATTTGAAAACTGATCCATTGGGTTTCCAGTGATCTGGAGTCGCCACCCCTGCAGGGATTTAAAGGATGTGTACTTGTGGCACTTGAGGACATGGTTTGGGTGGTGGCCTTGGCAGTGCTGGGTAAACACTTGGAGTAAGTTTGAAACATTTTTTCCAACCTAAACAATTCTATGAGTCTATAGTTCCATAAAAGGCCCTGAGGTCCTTCCTAGTTTGTTGCACTTGTGTATCTGTTTTTCTAATTTTGACAAGAAATTAGTGTGAAATATATAAAGTACATAAAAATAACAAAGACCTATTAGCTGCATTTGTCTTGCAGTGTATTTTATTTAAGATTACAGGCAAGAAAGAGAGTGCTGTTGAAATACTTTCTATCTTTTTTTTTTGTTTTCTTTAAGAAGACCATACATTTGTTTCAGTTCTTTTTCCACCAGGCAAATCTTGAATATCCTCACACGGACTGAAAAAAAAAACAAACCCTAAAACTAAAATTTTAACTGAAGAAAAAAATCTAACAATGCCTTGGTATTTTTAATTTATTTTTCATGGGATTGCCCTTTTCTCTTTGGTAATGTGGGTACAGCACCCAACACACTCTACAGCTCTGGGATGCATTCGCACCTTCTTAATCTGCTGTTGCTTCACCACAGAAACATTGCAGTGTAGAGTCAGAGAAACACAGAATGGTTTGGGTTGGAAGGGACCTTCTGCCATATGCAGGGACACCTTACAATAGACAAATGCCTGAATTCCCCACGTTGATGTTCTGGAGAAGGGTTTAGGGAGAGTCAGCCCCTACCCATAGTGGTCCCCCACGCTTTACTCCTCTCTGTTCCTCTCCTGGCATTTACTGTCTAACAGGATGTGGTGACAGCAGCACTGCTGAGTAAGAGAAGTCCTGCAGAAGCTGTAAGCCCTTTAGGAAACTGAGGAATTTCAGTTACAAAATCCAACACTGGGTTTTTTTTCTGGGAAAATGCTTATAGTATTTTGATTTTTCCTGTGATTCTATTAAAGTCCAGATAATCTGTTTACAACAGAGGAAAAAAAAGTAACAAAAATAGAGAAATAGTGTTGAGAGCAAATCCTTACCATGCATAACTCCTTGTGCAACTTCCTCACTGAAATCATACCTGTGTCCATCCTGTTAAATGCTGATCCCTCAACCCAGAGGCAATCACTGAGACACAAAGACCTTCCACTGGAAAGTAAACAGGGACAGAGATTTAATGCAGGATGATGGTGTCAGAGGGGCCATGTGATTCCCAAGCCTGCCACTGCTTTTTTCCCTAAAAGCTCCAGGTTTGGGTCCGCAGTTGAAAAACTTGCTCAGTGATTGGAAAGAATGAAAGACTTTGTGGGTATTGGTTTTGGACATGGGGAAAGCTGGGCTCGGGCTGCACAGGCAACATTTCCAAAGTCTGTGTTGAACAGTGAAGCCCCAAACACACACCAGGGATCAAACATCCTCCTGAGGTATGGCTGGACCTTATGATCTTAGAGGTCTTTTCCAACCTTAGTGATTCTGTCATTCTGAAGGACACATTTCTGTAACCATTGCAAGAACAAAAACAAAGACATAATTAGGGAAACTTTAAAATGCAAAGAACATAAACTCCTCGGTTTATTTTCTCTCCAGAACATCCCAGCTACAAATTTTCTATTTCTTTGGTCAGGATCTGCCTCATGCCCCTCATGTTGTTGGCTTTTAAAAATCATTAACAAATGCAGTGGCTGAACCACATATTTAAATGCTCAAATTAGTTACCAAAAAATATCAGATTAACATCTCTATGGGTGCCTGATCTTCAACAGATAAGATTTTTCCTCCTTGAGCTAATGAATATGAAACTTGTATCCTGCAGCCGTGGAGAGCAGCCTAGAGACAGCTCTGCAGCAGGGAAAATGCACCATCCTTTGTTCCACAAACACTTAATATGGGAATAATGTATCTTTTGTTTTAATTTTTTTTTTTTAATTTTCGCAATGTACATAGACAGAAAATTTAAAGAAAAAAGGTAATGCAAACAAAACTCCGTACAGGAATATAAGGAATATTTAGGGGGAAAAAAAATGTTAAAACATCATAGACATGAAATGATGAATTCTAAGATCTCTCTAACATCTTCAACCACCCCAGAAATCAAAACGCAGGGATGTGCAACCATGCACAAAGGCTGGAAACTCTTTGGATCTTGTCCTGCTCCTAATCACAGGAGTTTCCCTCCTCTGACCGCACAGGATGGGGCCCTTTCATTATCTTTCAACCAGCTGATAATTAGCAAGTTTCGTAACAATCCTGTCAGATGAGCAGCCTGGGGAAGGGAAAGGAATCTATTATGTGGCCAGAGCCTTCTGTCTGCCCGATCTTTTAAGCAGATTGCAGCGGGGCGGCCGTCGCGCTCAACCGCCCCAGGTGAAGCCGGCGCGGGGCTCCTGGGGGTTATCAAACCTGCCAGGGCTTTCGGGAGAGCAAAGCCTTCCGCCGGGAAAGGTCCTCCCAAGTGCTGGCACCGCATCTCCAGGATTATCCCCCCTGCACTAACACATCATCTGGCTTTAAACTTCAGCCCCTCTGGCGAAGTATAGGCTCCAAGCGCCGCTCGCCCCCTCCCCGCTCCTCCCCATCCCTCCTTATCCTTTAGTCCCGTCTTTTCCCCGTTCCCGAGCAGCCACGGGCTGCGGCCGGCACCGCTGCCAAGCACCGGGCTGGATTAGCTGCGAGCCAATAGCTGGGGGTCAGGATTAAGAGGCCAGCATGCACTTTAATACAAGCTGCCTATAATTAATGGCATTATTAATAGCTTGACTGAAAAATTCATTAAAAAATCCATTAAAAATAAATACCCTTTTACAAAAGGCATTGCCTTGGGTAAGAAAAACAGAAAAAAAGATAAAGGAAAATTGATTGGTGGTTTTCAGTTTGCAGAAAGACAGACCATAGTTCAAGCTGATTAAAATTGAACATTTTAGATTAAGCACCCTTGCCAAAATATTCACTGTAGTTACCCAATATGAAAATATTATGAGATGTCACATTTTACATTTTTTATATGTGAAGGTTTCAGCATAAGGCACATCCACCACGTGCACACGCACTCAGATGTGCCCATGCACATGTCCCCATGCTCATACTTAGAGGTAACTTCTTTCCTGAGATATTTTTTTCTCCCTCAGGAGCATCAGGACTCCTCCTGCAACAGAGGTTAACTGTAAGAGATAAACTCTGAGACTCTACTGCAGAGAGTGTTTTCAAATGCTGCAGAACACCCTGCCAGCACGTATCTCTCCCTTTCCAGACCTAATTGTTGCATCTAAGGAAAAGGAAAAAAAAAAAAAGGAAAAAAATCAAATATAAAATGTGTGTCCTTTTGTTGCAGGTGTGTGTTTCTCTTCAGATTTCACTTCCCAGTGCTCATCATTTTGATTATGCAGATCAGGAAGTTAAAAAAGCAGCTAAAACTAATTCTCATATATGCTAAGGTCTCCTAGTGCCAAAGGTCTCCTAGTGTCTCCAGTTCACTAGACCAGCAGTAAGAGTGAGAAGAAGGTTATTTCATGCCATTTTTTACTCCCTTTTACACTGCCTGAGTGGTGTGGAGCAGACTCACACTTGGGACTTTGAACTTTGTGTCCAAATCTCCCTTCTTCAGGATGAGTCTCATGAAGTTATGGGTAAGACTACAAAATAGCAGTAATCCTGCACTATTTTTCTTAAATTAATTATTAAAACTGGAAATCCTATCAAGGCAGACACTGATTTATAACCCATAGGTGAGGACCACACTTGGACATCAACTAGGGCCGTTTCTAAAGCACCGGTTTCTATCTTCTTATAACCTCCAGCTTGTTTCATAGAATCACAGAACGGTTTGGATTGGAAAAGATCTTAAAGCTCATCCCTGTTGTGGGCAGGGACACCTTCACTAGACCAGGTTACTCAAAGCCCTGTCCAACCTGGCTTTGAACACTTCCAGGGACGGGGCATTTACTGTGTTTAAAGAAGAAGGAAAATGTTTGAAGGATTATACGAGATTTAGTGTCTAAACAGTGATTGACAGCCACTAAAAGCAGATGCTGGAGTGAGAAGGAAGCTCTGACAGAACAATCTCCAAATCCCCAAGAATCACAGCTTTGTTCGAAGCAGCCAAATCATCACAAGATAGAGCAGGATCCCCTTTCCCTCCCCCTAAACAGGAGCCGGTTAAGGATGTAAAACCCAATCACTGCTTCATCTGCCAACTTTGTTGCTGCTCGCAGCATCCAAGCTCTGCAGTCGGCACAGCCTCTGCCAGCCCATAACGCAAAAAGTTCACTTTCCATCACTGTTACGCTGCAGACACGGAGGGTGACTCATGTGTGAGTGTCTCGCTTGCTGTTACCATCCATTGGACATCCAGTGTGGAGTATCAGCGAACTCTCTCACACTTCATCCCAGGAAAGCAGAAATGTCTCTCCTTGGCTCCGCGTTCCTTCTTGGCTCCTCCTGTTGCCAGCTGTTACGTTTAATGGCCATCAAACTGTTTGTGCCTCCGAATTAGAAGTCTCCTGGAGGCTATGTTAGATCCTGCCTTTCCTCTTGAGGAACGCAGCGATTCCCTGCTCCGATCGCCCTTGTGCTGACTAACGAATATGGTAAAGTCATTTCTCAGGCTGCAGCAGTGGGGTTTTTCTGCCCTTACCTACATGTAACCAGCAGTAAAAATTTCACTCCAAGACCAAACTTTCCCAGAAGATACTGTGACAGATCAGTGTTGTAAGATCCCATAACTGGCCTGGTGAGTCACTCTGGTTCTCTGATCAGTGCTGCTATTTTGCAGTATCAGGGAACGGAATGGAGTGGGGGCTGGCAAAAACATGCCTCCCCCAAATTATATTTTTAACATTAGGTGTTGAAACATCAGGTGAAACCTCTCAGAACTGGGTGTTCAGGAACTAAGGACACACAACTCACCCCTAAGAAAAATCCATCACAAACTGCAATATGTTCCATGGTTTTGTATCTACATAATTTACAGATTTGTAACAACAAGACTATTTCAAACACCATTCATTAAAAAAAAAAAAAAAAGAAAGGTGAGGAGATCTACTGAAATCTAAGAGTTTCATAGGAAGAAATCTATTTGGTTTTTTTCAAGCTAAAAAATATCCATCATTTAAAAAAATTACAGTGTTAAGGTTTTAATTTTTAATTTTCACTTCACAACTTCCAGTGAAGTAAAATAGATTTTCTATTAGTATTTTTTCATCTAAATATTGGAAACTTATATATAATTTATATTTTTCATCCTTGTGTTTAAGCACAAAAATCTTAAAACACCTACTTTTCATATGTTATCATACTGGGTTTCCTTTAACATGCTGGTCTCAGGTCATTTAGAATGTGAATTTAACTTGAGGACAAAATTTTCCTCTGCAGTACATCAGCACAAATCCTGTTCATTCCCAGTAAAAGCAATCAAGTTGATTTTGGTTTGATAGCACAATCCAAGCAAATTATTTCTGTTCTCAGTGAGGTACAACCACCTCTAGTGGCAGAAATCAGCTACCTGCTAAAAGGCTGCGGCAAAGCCACATAGTTTTAGGGGGGAAAAAAGAGATTACAGAAAAGGATATTAGGAAAGAAATCTTCCCTGTGAGGGTGGTGAGACCCTGGCACAGGCTGCCCAGAGAAGCTGTGGCTGCCCCATTCTTGGAAGTGTCCAAGGCCATGTTGCACAGGGCTTGGAGCAACCTGGGATAGTGGAAGGTGTCCCTGCCCATGGCAGGGGGTGGAACTGGATGTTCTTTAAGGTCCCTTTCCACCCAAACCATTCCATGATTCTATGTCAGTGCTCATTTAAAGCTAGTTCTCTATACTGGTAACAGTTAAAATTTGGTATTTTTTCTTCTATTATAAAAAGAGGTACCGGACTTTCTAAACCAAAATGTTGCAGAGGTGAACATCTGCCTAAAAACTACCCTTCAAAAATCATAAGCTCCTGGTTCATTACCAGCATGTGAGGAAGAATATTTTCACTGGGACTTGACTATGCTGATCTGAACTGCTCTGCCATCCCAGCACCTCTGTGCTTCCAGGATCCAGTCACATTTAGAACTAGCTCAGGTATCCCTGCACGATGTTTCAGATCTTGGTTTCCCCCACAGTTCTTGCATTCATCCTGGCAACCTTATTTTATCAGACATAGGAGTGAGATTTACTTGACTGAAGGTAGATCATTGCAATTTAAGTTTCTGTGCCAAGATCAGTCAAAGCAAGTCCTCTCCACAGTCAAAATTGGAAAATAATACTCCAGGACTGTGAATTTTCTCATCCTGAAATAGATGTCTAAATTTTGAAATAAATTACCTTTTAAAAGTGGCTATTCCTATCCATTAAATATAGTAAGATTTCAGATGGATTAGCTTTGATCAGCTATATGCAATGCCACATCTCAAAGTGAAATGAAATTAATTTAATTCAATCTAAAAAAATTTTAAAATCTATATTATGCAAATTAATCCGCAGTGTGATTTATGGCAGATTGCATGGAGAAAAAATACATTACATATATTACTTTTGATTGAAATTTTTATAAACTATAACAAGTTATTGGTAGAAATTAAATGTCATTGGAAGATTTGCCTTGTGCTTGCATTGAGTTTAGGGTCATGTGGTTTGATATTAGGATGATAACACAGGTGCCTAATCCAGGCCAATAATTCCAGTAGTGGTCCAGTAGAGCATGTGCAACATAACACAGGAACAGAAGATTTGATGAGAGAGACCTTAGCCTAAAAATCAGGTAGAACACCCTGGCACAAAGTGTTGAAGCGTCTAAATATCCTATTTCAGTTAGCAGTCGAATTAAAAAAAATTACTTTACCTCTCTGAAAAAAGTGAGATTCAGATGATGAGAATGAGTGGGCAGAACTCCATGTGTGGGTAACAGTGGCATCCAGCATATCCCAGGCCGTGGGTGTCTTAAAAGTGATCGTCTCACAGAAGGTACTGCTAAAATTAACCTTTTTGGCAGTGAGAGACATCACTGACACAACCTAAGGTGAAGCATTTACTTGGTTGCTGTTAGAGCCCGAGGGCACAACGCAATACAGAGTCTGTACCCGTGAAAAGTGTTAGGCACCGGAAGAGACTAGCACTGATAATACGGAAAAGAAATAAAATCGAAGTTTTAAGAGGGGGTTTGAAAAGTTTTCAGGATGGTTCACCTGTCATGGTTAATTTCTACTGCAGCACTCTGATCATCAGGGCCAGAAAACTCTTCTCAGGTCTGTGTCCATAATCGGGTCTTGAAATAATGTCTTGAAATAAAATGGAGAAACTTAATCTCCTTTGTTTATCAAAAAGAAATGATTTGATAAGGATCTGTGAGCTCATACCAAGGGAAATGGGCTATGTTTCAACCCCAACAAGGAAGAAAAGCAAAACAAAATTATAGCTGTGGAGATTGTTACCTAAAAGACTGCACAAGTTGGGGCTTAGCAAAGTGAAGCCAATGGGTGGAGCACCTGCTGGGCTGAGTTTTGGCCCAAGTTTCACACCTTCACATTTCTTTAGCAGCCTGTTCCTGGTTAGCCCCTCTCCAAAATTGTTTCCTCCAAAAGCAGTAGTGCTCATTTCTCTCTCTGATGCTCCAGAGGGGAAGAACAAGTGGCAGAAGGAATGGAGAAAAGGGATCTGGGTGTTGGGAAGGTGTCAAGCTGTGGGGCTCAGCTGCTCTTTCCAGCCGTAGAGCAGGCCTTGACCGTGGTCACAAAATATCTTTATCCCATGATGTTACAGAGAGCACAACCCAGGCAAAGGGATGTTCTTTGGTCTTTAAACACCAGAAATCATTGAAAGAAATCCTCCAGCCTGTATAAAGGACGGGTTGGTGAAGGTCCTGCCACGTGCCTTTTCTCTTCTGAGTGTAACATTCCGTAAAAAACATTATTCCATCTCCTGTTCTCTCTGATTGAGGTCTTCTGCACATGAACTAAATTGAGGAGTTCTAGAATGACTACGGGGAAAAATTTCTTCACTGAAAGGGTGGTCAGGCATTGCAACAGGCTGCCCAGGAAGCTGGTGGAGTCACTATCCCTGGAAGTGTTCAAAAATGTAGAGATGTATTTATGGACATGGGTTAGTGGTGGACCTGGCAGTGCTGTGTTGATGGTTGGACACAAAGACCTTGGAGGTTTTTTCCAGCTGCAATGATTCTGTGATTCTATAAATCATCACAAAAAAGCATCAGAATAGATTCCAGCCTGGCTGTTTTCAGGTGATTTTTCTTTAGACTGGGTATTATCTTCCAAATAAATTATTTCATTTTTTAAAGAAGAAACTTATTTAATCCATGACAGGAACATTTCATTCCAGTAATTTCTTCTGGTTAGTTAATGTTTGAAAACTAAAAGTATTTTCTTCTTTTCTTTTCTTTTTCCAAGTGCGCATCAACTCCTTCTTCTGGAGGACTCCAAACCTGGAGATTTAATCAGGGTGGGGACTCTTACAACGTTACCCACTGGCTAAATAATCCACTTTCAGTTTGTGCACACAGATTTGATACTTTTCCAGCATCAGATAGCACCTCAAAAAGATTTCTTTTATCTTTATCCTTGTTCAAACAAGATGTCTGGGTGGTAATATTTCCGTTCTCTCTCAGCCCACGGAGTCCCAACAATAACACACTTCACATGGGTTAATAAAACTGAGATAATAGTGTCATAACTGAGCCAAAATTCTGGAAATCACATATAGCAGCAAGAGAAATACCAATTCATGAAACTTTTCCCGTGCCAATGCAACAGATACAACTGGAATTGTACTGCCATAAGGCTCTACATAACAATATAGAGACTACAGGTAGGTTTTTTTTTTTCAGGGAAAAGGTTCTCAATTATTTTTACGATAAACAGCTTTATTTTCTCCAAATAAGCTGCTATTCCCATTTAATAACAACATGGGCAACTCGATCAACCTGAACTTTTACATTGTGGAATTTTAAAATTCCCTTGAATTGAGAATTATTGCCCATTATATTCCCCATTTAAATGCTATTTCAACCCTTCAGCTTCACTTGTTATCCCAGTGGATCCCAAGAAAGCTTTCCTACAGTTCCTAAATACTCACTGTTCAAGCCTTGACAATTACACTCTGAATATTTGCATACCGTTATTATGCTTCTGTTAACCATCTATGAGCAAAGCTTTATTTATTCTACCCTTGTACTTGTTCCTAATAATACCACCATTCCCAGCTTTGATCTTCTTGTTGTTCTTGGAATAATTCTTGCGTGTTGTCAGCACTTTTTTATTCTGCTGGTGTTGACAATAAAATCTTATTCCAGGTGAATTTACCTGGACTTAGGCAGAGGCCCTACCTTCCTGAACTGGGGTATAACACGAACCTGAATGCAAACTTTAGGATTGTACCAAAGACTCTTATCTTACTCAGTTGTCCAGCCCAGTACCACTCAGGGCTGCCAAACAGAGACTGCTACACTGGGCAGTTGAACTGGGACAAGGTTGCTCAGAGCTAGAACTAAATCCCTGACTCCTGAGCCCCTCATCACTCAGCTGGTTTTCCTACCTGTGTAGGTAGAGATTCTGTGAATTCTGAAAAACTGAAGTTTTTTCCTTTCAGTACTTAGAAGGAGCTTACAAAAAAGATGAAAGGAGATATCTGACAAGAGCATGGAGTGATAGGACGAGGGGTAGTGGTTTTAAACTAAAAAAAAAGGGAGATTTAGACAAGATATTAGGAATAATTTTTTTCCTTGGGAGTGTGGTGAGGCCCTGGCACAGGGTGCCCAGAGAAGCTGTGGCTGCCCCATCCCTGGAGGTGTCCAAGGCCAGGTTGGACAGGGCTTGGAACAGCGTGGGATAGTGGAAGGTGTCCCTGCCCATGGCAGGGGATGGAACTGGATGATCTTCCAAGTCCCTTCTAACCCAAACCAGTCCATGATTCAACGATTACACAAAAAGGAATGCAAGAAAAAAGGACAAGGCTGCTTAAGGAGGAAACAATTCATTTATGCTGGTGGTGTCGAAGAAGAGTCCTTTGTGTTAAGAGTTTAGCTAAAATTAAGATATGAAAGTCATGTCAATACCTTTTTCTTCTACTGCACAATACTGGTCCCCTCATCACTTTACAGCCAGGTTTGGGTATTTGAGGAAACCCAGATGGCTATGGTATGTTCCTGGCACGTCTAATTAGAACAATAGAAATTGATCTAAGTGCAAATTATTTCTACAAGCAGCAACATTTTTATTTTTAGATGAATATTCCTCTCAGCTGTCTGCCCAAGCACTTTGTAGTCTACTCTGTTCAGGCCTCCATCAGCGACTGAGAGACATTAGTGTAGCTGCATGTGTGCTGCTCTGTATGCAAAAGATATCTATGAGTATTAACTAAATTTGCAAGAGGAATTAGGATCAGTAATAAATGCTTTAGCAAAGAGGCTTTTGGGAATAAAAAATATATCTTCAGGCAAAATTCTCATAAACTAGACATCATCTTTGATTTACAGTTTATAGTATTTTCTTCTCTGCGTCCAATATTCCCAGCTTCAGTGCTCCTGTTCTGCTTGGTGTGATTGACTGGGTAGGGTGGGAGGGCAGTTCTGTAGGATAAAGTCAGTGCAGTCATGAACTTAGGGAAATAAAGAACGTATTCAACTTCACTTTGTACTAACCGAGTCAGGCTGAAACCCGTTGGATTCACTCACTGGTCCTAATACACAAACACTGTGCCAGCGGTAACCAGCTCAGTGACAGAACCCAGCCTTTCGGCTGAAAGAGCAAAATATGGCCATGTGTACAGTGAGAAGGAAAAGATGAATGTTTCTGGGATTCTCCCTTCCCATTCCACATCAAAGCAGCTGTCTGTCTCAGGCTCAGTGGGAGTTTTACCTCAGCAACAATTTTGAGAGCTGTCCTGAAGTTGTCCACCTCTGCTTCCGTAGATTCAGAGTGCATGAGGCCAGAAGGGACCATTAGAATTCTCCTGCCTGATCTCCTGTATAATAAGTGAATTATTATGATCTCCTCTGTCCTTAAAGTCTTTAGATCATATTTTCACATACCTTGGCTTTTGAAGAATTTTCCCCAACAGGATTTAATCCTTTTTTTGCTTTCAATTTTAAATGACCCTATTAATGGAGCTTCCACCAGTGACAGGTTGTTTAAAAGTCACTTTAGGACTACTTTTCCCCCTCCTGTAGTCAGCCTCTACGTTCCTTTAATTAATTTAATTCCATTGCTCATGGCAATGTCCACACCCTAAATAATTCTTCACCTTCTTTGGCATTTAAACCTTTCAAATGGCTGTAGGCAATTTTTCTATTTCTTTTTAGTCAATTCCTAGTCAAGCTACATGGATATTAGTTTTTCAGATCTGTCCTCATAAGACAGCCCTCCCCAGCCTCTTTAGTGATGTCTCAGCCTTGCTCTTCACTACCACACAGGCAGAGCTCTGAGTTCTCTTCCCGCGTTACCCCATCCAACCCGAACAGGGTGTGGGCAAAATTCCAAACTTGACAAGTCCATCAAAGCTTCCACTGACTTCACTCAGTGTTGGAGCAGGACTAAAAATTTGTGTGGTTCTTTTTGGTGAATGGTACAAGGAAACGAGTTAGAAACTCTGTAATGTTATCTCTGAAAAAACATGTTATTTTCTATGTCCTGACACAACCTCATGGCTTATTTGCTGATCACTTTTACTTCAAGTCATTTTGCCTTTTTTTGCCCGAGTCTCACTTGCCACACAATCTTTTTGCATGAATTGTTTTGTTTCTTTTTTCCTTCATGCTTTACCTGAGTTTCTCAGGCTGAATTTTATTTCACATTTCTTGCCAGTGCCCTGTGTGTCCCTCTGTATTATTCCTCTTTCCTCTAAGGTGACTTCTCCATCCCTGGTATGTTCTCACTAAGATGAGTTTTTATTGTGCCCCTCAGTTTCTAACTGAGTGTCCTCATTTCAAAGAGGTATCAACTGATTATACTTTGCAAATGCAATTATAACCTGCTATTTACAATAACCTTCCTCCAAAGCAATTATGAGAACTTCCAGCTTTTATTTTGCTATGTGGTATAAGCAAGAGGATCTCACTAGGACAGATGTACATTCCTCCACATTATTCAACAGAGCTCGAGTTTTCATTAACTTCTTGCTGAGGGTTTTCATTATATTTTCAGTCCATACAATAGAGTTATTAGTCAAGCCAGTGTAAATTAATGTGCTGAACTAGATTTTGAGTCTCATACTTGTCAATTACATATTCTACAGTAATATATAAAAAACTGATAGGGTCATATCAGTATCTGTCTGTACAGTAATATATAAAAAACTGTTAGGGTCATATCAGTTTCTGTCTGTACCTTACCATGCATCCCTGGCATATAAACTAATAGATATGATATATACTAATATATTCAAATCAAATATATTTTTTTACATCTTATGAGATATAAATATATGTGTCTGTAGTGTGTTTGGGTACATACACATCTAATAAGACACCAAACACATCTGTAAAACACTCAGTAGTCCAGAGAAAATGTCTAAAAAACTTCCATTTTAGTCACTCAATGCAAAGAGTAAAAATCAAGTTGGCAAAACCCAAACCAGTGACAAGATGTATAATTAGATCATGGAGTTTATCTCCAAGAGAACTTTTCAAGCCAAAACCTCAAATAATTTAGAAAAGTGCGGGTAGTTACTGGTTAAGATGCTGAGTATTCAAAGGTAAAATATTGATGTGAATAGGGTAGAAAATTACATCAGTTGGGGATTAAACTCCACTTCATTGAAAATGAGGATGCAGGAGGGACACGTGGTTGTCATGGCCATCTCATCATGGAGGACCCAATTTAACTGCCTAAAAGTGTATAGGTCCTGTCATCCTTAATTCCTTGGAGTATCCAAGGCATTCTTATGGGACTGATAGATACAGGACCAACAGGAACCCTGTGATTCTTCAGGCTGACACAGCCCTGCAACTGTAAGATTATTATTTGATGTGCTAGAATATGGCCACCCTCACTTACTGCACCGTCATAAGGGCAGATGGCACTGGATGGCCCCAGAACTGGCTGCTCAGGCAATCTGTGGCTGCCCTGGACATGTTCAAGGCCAGGCTGGACAGGACTTGGAGCAAGCTGGGATAGTGAAAGGTGTCCCTGCCTGTGGCAGGAGGTTGGAACAAGATGATCTTTAAGGTCCCTTCCAGCCCAAGCCCTTCTGTGATTCTGTGATTCTGGGATTCTGGGATTCTAAGACATCCCCACCTCTGGTCCTTTATATCAGCTTCTTCAGATGGATTTCCTAAGGAAAAAAAACTCCTCTACCAATCTGTGTTATAATTCAAACTTTATGTGGGTGCCTACCTGTCAGTCTATGCATTTCCTAACTACACTTGTAAGGAAATCAATAAAATCAGGCTTGACAGTGGCTGCTCACCGCTTGTTTTTTGGTGATATGGAGGAGCTGTTGTACAGGATTAGCCAATTCACCCAAAATCAGGGAGGAAGCCTGTGCTAGAGCTTGAAAAAGCTTGCAGGTCAAAACTGATTTTCTCCCCTTGTGTATAGAGAGAAAAATCAAGTTAGAGGGAAGAAAAAACTATTGCAAGGCAGTGAAATTAGGTTGAAATCAAACTTTAATCCTTGATACCTTTGAGCACAGATCACTGCCAAGGACCATTTGGCAGGGCTGCATTTCTTTGTGTTTTACTGAACTTATGAAGAGAGTTGAGAGGATTGCAGGATGGAAAGCAGTCCAAAACCCCAATGTCTTTTTGACAGCAAATAAAGCTTCCAGAATAATTTTGGTGCTGCCTATACTTTGACAGGCTTGACAGTTGTCTTGCACTGGGACAGGGTGGCATGGAAAATCCTGCACCAAACTCTTTAATCTTCTGAACCTCTGAAACCATGGATGACCATAACCAGAATTCCAATGGGAAGGATCCATGTCCAGTTCCTGAGCCAGACCCAAACACTTTGGGGGACAGTTCTAGATGTCCAGGAAACACTCTGAAGATTTAGCAGTAGGCAAAACTGAATTCTAGTGCCTGACATTTTTATGAAGCGTTTCATTCACCTGTGTAGCTTCTGGGTTAGCTCAGATATTTGCTTGGTTGTTCTCTCCTAAAGAACAATCTTATTCATAACACAAACTTTGATTATGTATTTTCTAAATGGAATTACAATCTTTATAAAATCTCATTTTGTAATAAGTAAGGAATAAATAAAAAAGAGAAAAAGAGAGAAAATAATGTTGAAATTGAAGTGTCAAAACACACTATTTTAACATTATTGGATTAAAATATTTATTTCCCTGTTCTAAGCAATTTTTTGTGTAAAGTGGCCTTTATTTTCTATAAAATTCCAAGTTTGGATTTAAAAACTCCATCACACACACAGGAAAAAAACCCAAACCCAAATGATAGAACGCCATAATGAAACCAGACACCCAAATATTAGTTTAAAGGGTTGGGAAATCAACTAGAAAGATGTGAAAGTAGGATTTTCAGAAGCCCCTACATGACTTGGGAGCAGAAGTCTCATGTAAAGCCATGTGTTTTTTTCTATCAAAGTGTCTTGCCCAAAGTTACTCAACAGACCAGTGAAATATCAGGAGGACCTTTGATATGAGTGCATATTTAGTTTCATAATTTCTTTATCATTTGTCTGACCTACTGTGTCCTAATGTTCCTCTCCACATGCTTTGTCCTTATTCAGGAAAATTCCAGTTTATTTAATGTTTCTGCATAACCCGGTTGCCACCCACTGCAAACACATCACAGGCCACAGACTCCATACACCTGACCTGGCATTTACTGCAGCCCACAGATTCTTAGTGCAATCCATAAAGGACATTTGGCATTGCTCTGCCTTGCCAAATCCACCTCAGGGTTAAGCTTCATATGTTCTCTTTTGCATCAGTTCCTTTAAAGATGGTGCTTTCTTTAATGAGCTGTCAGAGCTAAGCATTTCTCTGCAGTTAAATGGTACTGTGCTTTCCCTGGATTTATTCACGCTCATAATTAGGGAACACAGCACTGTCCCCATCTGCAAGCTGGGAAGGAGTGGCAGGTGAGGTGCATGGGAAGCTGGGAGTAGCAGAGCCATCAGGTCATCCTGAATGTGACCATTCAATGCAGACACAGAGAAGTGAGGATTTGTCACATCAGGCTGAACCATTGAGCCCCTCAAGCACCACTGGCAACACTCAGTTCCTGATTTTTAGGTAAAAGGAAAGGAAAACTGCAAAGGTGTCCCACGTGTTGACTCCCCGTATTAAGTTAATGCTTCTTTCATTCTTGCCCAGGGGTGGGGGGGAAAACCATTTTTCTTATATTCTTCTATTGTTACAATTATTGTCTCACTGAGGGTGAGACACAATTTTCGAAGAATTATCAGAGAATCACAGAATGGTTTGGGTTGGAAGGGACCTTAAAGATCATCCAGTGCCACCCCCTGCCATGGGCAGGGACACCTTCCATTAAACCAGGTTGCTCAGAGCCCCATCCAGCCTGGCCTTGGACACTTGGGGCATCCATATACAAGCTTTTAGTTGTCCACTGGAACATTTTCTTTCCCAAAAAGGTACAGAAAAAACAAAAATCCCCGACAGTTGCTTTTCAATATGCAACAAAATTTTGTAAAATATTCTGATAATACCTTCCATGAGGATTTAAATAGGATTGCTCCCACAAGTCAGCATTTTAAGGAGAAGGTAGCTTTTGATATCAAGGTTTGTTTATATTTCAGGAAAAAGAGAACCAGTTCTAATCACACTTTATCTGCTTCTCCTTTTTAAGCTGCTGTCTTTTGGGTAGAGAGATCATTTTTACAAAGAGTTTTTACAGCAGACCCACTAGGCATTATTAGAATCAAACCGATGATATTCCTCCTTAGGGCTAAAGAAATGGAGATAAGAGAAGTAAATACAATATTCAAGGTAATTTTTAATAAAACTGAAAAAGAAAAAAGTCTGTGCTTTCTTCAAATTTAGATGATTCTCTTGATCCTGAGAATAAATGCAATAATTTGCCAACCAAACTAATTTTCCAAAGCTGATAGGGTAGAAGCAGTAGTTTTGTAATAGGATGAGTTTGCAGGTTTAACCACAAAGAAATAACCATTTCCTTTTCCTGTAGAAGTTGATATGAAAAGAGGGTAGATAGCATGCATAATTATGATGGCTTGAAGAATATGTTTAGAAGTGCTTCAGAGTGAAGATTAACTTTTTTGAGTAGATGGACATTTTCTCAGTAAGTGTTCAGGAAAGTGGCTTGAATGATGCAAAGTATCCTTATTTTTATTTTATTTTATTNGGTTTTTTTTGCCCAGCCTGGCACTACATATATATATAGGTATGCCCATGTATCTGTCAAACACAAAACCAGTAATAATTCAGTCTGCTCAACTGCTTTAATCCTCCCATATACTGAAGTTCCTGACCTGCCTGGTTATTAACCAAGATGCAGGCAAATTCTTCAGAAGGCTAAATAAAACCATAAGTCTTTGACCCCTTTTGAAACTTACTGGGGAAAAAAATACATTCCAATTGTTCCAAGAATGGATATGGATTAGTGTGTTGAACTGTTTCATTTTAATAGATCTAAAGTATTTCTTCTTTTCAGTCTTTCCTTTTACCATAAATTGTTTTGAAAGTAAAAACTGAAAATGTCTTCTAACCAAAAAAAACCCCTTTTTTTTAAAATTTAGTAATGTCCAAGTGGGCTGTTTTTGTACTCCTTGACGTCCCTACTTTCATATATCTTTAATATTAAACTAGCTAATTTTTTTTTCCTGAGAAAACCTGTGGATTCAGCAGTCAACCCCTTCCAGAGATTTCGTTGGAAATTTTCAACCCCCTCCTGTTTATTCACTGCCCTGCCACGCTAATGCCTTGCTCCCCTGTAATCCTGACACAGGGGCAGTTTTTCTCAGGATAGACACAAAGCCCATGGGAATGTGCACATGTTTGAGCTCCTGCAGCCTTTTAATCTGCAAGTGGCACCATAACCCAAATAAAAGCATTCACAGGCATGTGCCTCGGTGCCCACTGCTCTTGGCCTTTGTTCCCAGTGCTCATCCTGCTAACAGGAAAGGAAAACTTGGCTAATAACATGACTTAAATGGGAGCCAGCATCAAATGTGACTCCTTTCTCCCTGAAGTTTGGGGTGTACACGGCAGGTGAGTGGTCAGAGCTCACAGCTTCACTTCAAACGGTGAGAGTGAGAGCTGCCTCCTGAGGGCACTGAACCTGCTCCCGTCTGTTCCTGTGTCCTCCATGGCTGTAGAGAACAACCAGCTTAGCTTGGGTAATGGAATGGTTTGGCTTCAAAGAGACTTGAAAGATCATCCAATTCCACCCCCTGCCATGGGCAGGGACACCTTCCACTGTCCCAGGCTGCTCCAAGCCCCATCCAGCCTGGCCTTGAACACTTCCAGGGATCCAGGGGCAGCCACAGCTTCTCTGGGCAACCTGTGACAGGGCCTCCCCACCCTCAGAGGGAAAACTTTCTTCTTAACATCTAGTAATATTTGATATATTTAACTTCTGCTTAGATAATGCTGAAAGGATTAATCCTACATTGTTTCTTTTTTCTGGTTTGAGTCTGAACTCAGGCTTGGAGTTATTCCAGTGACACCCACAGGCTTTGCCTTGCATTTTTCCTCCACAGCCACCATTAAAACAAAAGATCAACACTTAAACCCTTTCTTTCTTTCCCACTGTCGCTTTGGATGCAGCTTTCCCCTTATAAGAAGAGGAAATGCCAAAAGTGTCACAGTAAATGCAATTACCAGCGTCTGGTTAATGTTTGGGGCTTGGGCTTTTTTGTTTGTTTGTTTTCTTCTTTCAGCCCTCACATTCACTTCTCCAGAGAAAGCTTGACGTATTTAAAAAACCATGAGTGAGACGATCCCATAGAAAGAGCTGCTGTGACAATAAAGCAGAAGTTAAGTGACACCAAAGTCCCCTTGTCTGCCAAGCACATGCACACCCGGAGTCCCATCTGCTGGGTCCCGATAACTCATTTGCACGGGGCACGACGAATGGCTCGGCTCGGAGCAGGCGGAATCAGCTGCAGCACACGTGCCTCTTGCTCTCTAATTCCTTATTGTTATTCCCTGAACTCCGGTGGCCCCAAGCAGCAGGAGACAGGGACACATGTAACAGCTCTCACCCTCTGGCCCAGATACCAACCCCCTTTCTTT
>VZRQ01001128.1:1971490-1997273 GCA_013397975.1 Machaerirhynchus nigripectus
TTCTTATAAAAGGGAGGTATTTTTCCACCCCTTTTCTTTTTAGAAGCCTCAGAGCTGGACATTTAGTACAGACTCAGAAAATTGCAGCTAGAAAGGTGAGCGTGTTGGAAACAATCTTCCCAGGAATAGCTCCACTTTGAGTCATCGGCATTTTACAATAATAATAAAAATGAAAAACATTTCCTCAATAATTCCAAGCTTCCTCTCATTTGAATTACTTTAACTTGCCTCCAGAGTTGGTGGGAAGTTACATGATCTTATGAGAAAATGTTTGGGCTTACCAGTGCTTGAGTTTTTCTCTTCATCTGGAAAACAGGTGAATTTGCTCTCATAACTCTCTTTTACAGAGGATGCAGAGGAAGGCACGCCTGGACTCATCCTCTGTTTCTTTCAGTACCAAACAACAGCAAACCTTTTTGGTGCCTCTTATCTCTTCATTTACCATCCTTTGAGTTTTTAGATTTCCCTTTAATGTGTCCCACTAAGATGCCCAAAATCTGGGACTGATGACAACCAAACCCAGGACAGCAGGAAGGCTGCACCATCTCCTTGGACACAGAGCAGCAGCTTGTCCCAAGCAGAATTTGTGAGCGGGACCACAACCTGAGGCAGTTCCCAGGCAAAGCGTGGAGTAGCACACTTGCTTTCAGTTCCTGCCATTTAGCGGAAAACTGGGAAATTATTTGGCCATGGCAGACTGGTCCTCTGTCAAATCCCCGTGTCAGCATGAGCCTGAATAGTTTTAAGAGATCTGAGACATTTTCTACATTACTTAGAGGACATTGCTCTGATTTTATTAAAGAGCTAAACTCATGAGGGAAGCAACAAATTATGATGATCTTTGGTTGATGGTATCTTTCCATTATTCAGTTGTCCAAAAGGGGGATTCTACAGTGGTTACAAGTACCTAAAATTATTTGGGAGCTCTGGACAGATTTTTTTTTTTCTCCAAGATATTCAAGCACCCAAAACCAGAAGTTAGGCACTGAGGTACTTCTGAAAATCCCATTAGATCTCTGACTTGTATCTTTAGGCATCTCATTGCCTTTAAAAATGTTGTTCCTGGTGCCAGTGAGAATTGGAGCTTTTGCATATCAGGCTCTGGTCCACAAAATGTGCAAAACTTACAGGGATTTTTACTGAAGGGAGAAAACCCATAAAAGCTGAAAGATATCAGCTGTCAATTTAATCTCGATCAGAAAACAACAACACAGTCACTGGTCTTCTGTTTCTTTGTCTCACTTTCCAAAATTCCTGTAATTATATGCAAGTACCTATTACGGTGGAAATTGGTTCTCCTAGACAAAGAATCTGATTTTTTTTTTTCTTAACTGTACAAAAAATGCAATTGAAAAAAAAAGTGAGCAGTTGGAGTGTGGAGAAAAATGAGGCTACATCTGTAGGATTTTGTTCTGCTTTTAGTATCAAATCACCAAACTCATTACATTATTTATCCTACAGGCTTGTGCTGCAAACATTGAATACAATTCATACCCTAGGAAAAGAAATGTGTGCTTTTTAATTGCCCCTGATTTGAACAACCATTAATTTCATTAGTCCCTCATTTTATTTTATTTTTTCTTAATTTAATATGGGAAATCAAACCAGTTTATTTTAAAGTGCAGCTATGAACCACTGATTTTTTAAAATCCTAGAAACTGTGAATTGCTCTATACATATGCCTATGCATATGCATATACCTACCCACACATAAACCAAAAGTGTATAATTTATATTAGAAACGTGCATGTGCACACACAAACAGGAAAACATTTTCTTTCCTTTCACTGTAGAATACAAACCCCCAAAAAACAGAGTTTGTATGACTCAAGGGCTTTCAAAAAATAAATATGAGTGAAATCTTTCTTCTGTCCTGTGTTTAAAATATCTTGGGTTTGTCATAGGCTATAATTCAAACTACCGAGTCATAAAATTAATCTTTTTTCTTGCAGTGATTTTTGTTTGTTTTGGTCCTTTATTTCACCCATTGAGAAACTCTGAGTACACTGTAGGTTAAAGGATAAGTTTCAGTGCACTTTTGTGGGATGTAGAGGGGAGACTCTTAAGCAGGCCACACATTTCATTCCCATTAAATCCAGATTTATCACTGGGAAAAAAAAAAGCCTTTTGTATAATGGTATTATGCCATGTTGCATATTCAGAACTTTTAAATCTGTATTTAGGAATAAATAGCCAAGCTAGGAAATAAATTCTTTAATTTTTGGATGGTTTTGTGTGTGTTATTGGTGTGTAAAGATGCTGGGCTGTTACACTGTGGTTACATCTCCTTCATGTTAGCTACAAGTTAACTTTAATCTGCATATGTTTTGGAAAAAGTACAGATATTCCCAGGCAAGGACACTGAAAGAAAGGAACCAGAGTTACTCGTGGTGACTGGGATTGATGACAACCGAATTATTTAGTTGATCTCAGCCACTCCAAGGTTTGATCCCGCACCGAGCACCTTGGTCCTTGCTGTCAGCAGTGCTTGAGTGTTGTACCAAAATCTGCTCATTTCAGTTTTTCCCTTGGTGTTGGACCACTTCAGAATTTCCCTTCTTTGCAGAAGATCCTCCTCCTTTGAGATTCCCCATAGCCAAAATATTAAATACCAGGGGTGCCTGTCAGAGCCAAACAATTCCTGCTGGATTTGCAGCAAGTCAGAAAAAAGACAGGTGGAGTATTTTGGATGTTTTAGCCTCATTTCATCTCACTCAGATAATCCACCCCTCTCAGAATGTTTATTTTTTTTTGTTTTCACACAACAGTGCATTTGTCCAGGACTGGAAACTCTTGGAGGGCTAAAAATAGGTTGTGCAGAGATGTGAGCTTTGTCCTTTGTCCTTGCAAAGGGTTAAATCTGAGAAAAAAAACATGGGGGGGAAAAAAAAAAGAGAGGGAGAGGAAGAGAAAAAATAAAAGGTTAGTGTTTTCTGTCCATTAAAGAGAGTATTCTGCTCTGAAACCGAATTGGTCATGCATTCTTCCCGCGTTTCCTGGCAGAGAGGAGAGTGACTGCAGCACCTGCCTCCCCTTCCCGCTCCATCCCTCTCCCTGCTTGCCCTCGCCCTGCTGGATCTGTCACTTATTACCCCACTCGCCTGCAGGACCAAAGGAGCTTTGAGATGCCGATTTCCCTTAGTTAGCTCCATATGAAATTCCTCCTGGAGCATAGCTGGAAGTCGTTGGTCTTCTTTTTTTATTTTTTTTTTCCACGAGAAAACTGCTGGTGCTGAGGAGAGGGTCTGGATGCCAGACAATTTGGATGGGCGTGAATGGACAATGCTCTGTTTCATTTTTCTCCCTGATGTTTTCCCTCCAGCAAATGCCATCAACTTGCTTTCACTGAACAGATACTTCTACACTTTTAAAAAAATTATTCCATTAAAAATTCTCCTCACTGATTTCTGTTTAACATTTTGGATTAATCTGGTTTTCATGTTTCTTCCTCTTATTTACCTCCAGTCTTTATGCCTTAGCTCAGTCTTTGCATCTGGGCAGAGAGATCTTGACAAAATGATCCAATTTCTCACGCTGGAAAAGAAAATTCCACTAAAGCTGAAATATCTCTGACTTGGTCTCAAATTAAGGGTGGAAAATGAGATGCTTAGCACCAAAAGTTTCTGAAAAAAATCCACTTTTCGCTAACTAAATGACAAGAATCTTTTTTAAAAAGTAAATTATTTTCTACAAGACAGATGCACAAAGATCTTCCACCTCTAAATGAAAGTATTTCTTTTCCTGTACATTTCCTTATCGAATTTTTGCAACCTGAGAAAGATTTTTAAAAGGGCATTTCCTAAACTAATTTCTAAAAAGGAATCTTTTATTTATAATCCCTGAAAGTTGCTTTGCTTTGTTTTGCTGTGATGCAGAATCACTTTTTTGGGGTCAAAGAATTTCCCCAGTGAATGGTCCAGGGCCTGGACTCTTCCAGAGCCCAAGATGAAAAAGATGAAAGGTTTTGGTTGGCAGTGGGGTCCCATTTTTCCCATGTCACGACTCACTCCGGGAGAGTTTTTTTGGGAAGCAGGCAGTGAGATCTGCAGGTGACATGGATTAGGTGACATGGATTAAGTGACATGGTTGCAGTCTAGCACAGAACTAGGCTGGCCTGAATATTTCTCACTTCCTATTCCTGCTAAAGTCACTCTCATCCTTTATCCACCCCAGACTATGCTCGTGGCAATAGGAGGAGATAAATCTATCTCCTGGCAGAGGCAGGTGAGGTTATGAATGTTTAAGGACCACTTGTGGAAAAGAAAAATACATGCCATTCCCTCTGAAGGATGAAAACTACATTGATTTCCATGGTCATGTAAAATTAAAAGGAAAGAACACTCTTCATGTTAGTATTGATGGCCTGCTTTTATTTTGCTTTTTCTTTAAAAAAAAAAAATAGAAATAAGGGGCATTTTGAAGTGTAGAAAATACCACTCATTTCCTTAAATATGTCTGAAATTAAGCTTGCTTTTTCTTCATGACTGAAAGAGGTAGTAATGGAAAGTGCTGTAAAATAAAACTATTTGGAGGGCAATAAATTTGTATTTCCAATAAAAGATATGTGAAAATACAAATTTATCCCATTCTTATGATGTGTGTGACTCATTAGGGCTAACAAAATGCTTTGGACACTGCTGACTGAAAAGGGGTGGGGGAATATCATGTGGTATCTCACTGGAAGACGACTGAAGGTTTCCAACTGTTTGTTTGCCAGGAGAAACAGGGGAGCAGAAAGCTGGCTGCAGGTGGCTCCCGTTAACCCTGGAATAACACATGTCAACAAGCAGCAATTCTGGGAATTTTTAAATATCTACCTGGGCTCTCAGCTGCATTTTTCCATCCTGCGCTTATTCCGTGTGCTGTGGTTTTATCTCCTGGACAGTGTAAGAAACTAAGGAGAGGGATTCTCTCTCTATGCAGGTGCCACACCCTCTTCCACCACAAAATTCTCAAGTGTCTTTCAGGCTCATATTGAGTGAACGAAAATAAAAAAGTTAAAACATTAATTTAAATTTTCCTCTTAATAGATGAGTCAAGAGGAACACATGCTTGCATTGTCCTCTGGAATATCCATCTTCAGGGATCACCTACGGCCTTTTGTTTGTGTTTTCTTGGCTGTTTTTTTTCCCAGTGAGTGAGTGAGTGAATGCACACACCCCACCAACCCCACCAATGCTATTGAATTTTTGTGTGCTTGAGGGGCACTTTCTCTGATGAGATCCAGTTGTGTCCATTTTGGTTCTGCCAAGCCCTTGGCAATCTGTTTAGATTAATGAAAGGTGCTCCTTGTAACCGAATCCCCTTTCCTGGGGGTAACCCATTCTCCACCTCCAGAACCATCCCCAGGAACACGCCAGGCTGAAAGATAGACGGTTCTTAAATAACTTCGTCCTTGCTGCTCAGATTGATATCTATGAACAGATGTTAATTATAAGGAAAGCAATAGTTGAAATGCAGATGGTATTGAAAATGTCTGTGCACATTCAATCTGTGTTGCTTTTTATAATACCCAAACACTGTTCCCATTGAAACCCTGGGTCTGCAGGAAAACATTGCAAGGTTTTAAACAGAACACCCCTACCCCCTTGTGGCATAATGGCATTTCTGGAATGGAAATAAACCTGCATGAAAATTGCTTCCACTGGTTCTCTAAAGCACCTTAATCAGGTGAGGAAGCAACTCTGGAGAGCTGCTCCCTTCCCTGCTTACACTGAGCTCTCCAGACCTCAGCCCAACTCTTCATTCAGTGTCCTACAGTGGGAACTTAAACCTTTGCTAAAGAAATCAAAACAGACCAAAGCTGATGACTGGTATTTTTTTTGTTTATTTTTTTCATGTCCCCTCATTTATTTTCCTTTCTGTTGAGCTTTAAATGTCAGTCTCTGCTGCTGAACCATCTCAGCTTTTGCCCATTATTTTGCAGGATGTTATGGTGCATCATGTTTCCAGGGCTTGGCATGTGGTGGAAGGTTGGTTCAGGATGAATTCAGATGGCTGAGATTTTCACACACAGCAAGGTCACAGTGAGCAGTAAAAGTCATCCCAAACAGATTTTAGCACAGATGCCCAGACTGGCCAGATTAGGACACTCCTTCCTTAAGCAGTGGCAGAGGCACTTTATCTGCTTGGAGATGAACTATCACTGTTATTCCATAATAGTTACATTAACAGGATAAGCATTGTGGAGTAGAGATGTTATTAAACATGAACACATATCTCAAAATCTGAGCAGCAATTTTCATTCTCTTGGCTATATATATTGAATGCAGAAACTCAAGGAGGGATTTTTTTTTTAGTTTAAAACCTGTTAGAGACGTTTTTATTTTGCCCACAACAAAGAGTTGAGCATGTCCATTGTCAAGGCTGAGCTTTCAACAGTGACAACTACTTTAGGACACCTTCATGCCTTGTTTCTGAATTTAAAGAGATCAATTTTGACTTTCAGAGCAGTGTAAAACCATATTTCTTCTGCTACAGGGGCAGCTCTAGAGGGGTGCTTTGAACTTTCAGACAAGATCACCCAAAACTCTCTAACTGTAAGCATACTAATGCTTTTCTACAATATTTCCTTATCAAAGAATTTGTGGCTTGTGTCTATACTTATTTTTCTTTTCTTCTTTTTTTAAATTTTATTTAAGCATCACCCAGTATGCATGTGGTACTCTTGAGGATCTAAGAGTAATCTCAGATGGCAATTAGACATTGGTCTTAACAGATTTTGAGTTTGGTGTCTTCCAAAACCTTCCTGTCCAAAGCATCATGAAAGCTCAGACATATTTTTATACAAAAATCAGTTGTTTGGCTTTTTCTCTTGCAAATAAAAGATTGAGGGCATCATTTTCATATGGGCTACACTAAAGGTTCAGAAACCAGAAGGCAGATATGAATGGACCTGGAATCTACTCCTTTATTACGGATCATGCTTTTTAAAATGATCCCATGTTTTTTTGAGACCTGACTCCTAAGAATGCTTGAACTTCCAGATATTGCAGTTTACCTGCCCTCCTCAAGGCCTTCCTTCAAGAAGGATGAGCTTTGATTTTGCGTTAGGGTCTTTACACGAGTGACAGCAGCTGTGTGCAGTGGTTTGCATCCCTGTCCTCAGATGGGTGTTCTCAGAGGGACTGATGTGAACAACAATTTTGTCTTCTTCATTTTTCATAGTTTTCTTGATGTCCAGGAGTTAAGAGTAAGTTTAGGTCCCACTGGGAACAGTAGTGTCCTCTACTCTCAGAGAATAAAATACACACCAAAACATTAGCTGAGACATTATTATTTCCAGTCTTGCTATCTCACTCATTACTGTCATTTTTGGACACATTCAGTCTTGTAATTAAAGCAGTAGCTAGATTTTTTTCTCCTTTCTTTATAAATCACCCAAATAAAATCCCATTCTTCCTTCTAAAAACATTCTGAAAATTGAATTAGAGAAAAAAATGAAATTTTTCTGCTTATGTTGGGAGTGATGTTTAGACAGGTAAATGCTTTTTTTCTGCCTCCTAAATGTGGATACAAAAAATGATCACAGATAGTGATCTGGTGATTCAGCATATTTGTGGTTTCCTTCAAAGGGGAATTACTATAAATCAAGCAAACTGTGTGTTTAACATGTGGTCACATCTCCAAGATGACTTCCCCACATTGTCTTACCAGCTGTGTGCTGGTTTATGGCACAGCTCGTTGCCCTCCAAAGCTGGAATCACCCTGACTTCTGCTGTAGCTGTGGAAGGATTTACTGGGTGGCTTCAGATACGCAAGCCCCTACAGAAAATCCCTTCAAAGAGCAGACACTGACCCACCAGCCCTGTTTGTTAAGATGTCTGGCCTTGCCCATGCGACTCCTGAAATTTTTCAGCTTGTCACTTTTCTCAAAACACATTTCACCCAATTCATGTGACTTCTTCTGTCTGGTGTCCACTGCTCAGCATCTGAGCAGCCGAAACAGGTGCCACAGCCACGTGCTTGGAGCTGAGATGGACAATTTTATTTCCCAAGAAAATAAGTGAATGGTTAAAGGGAACAGCCTAAAGTCATGCTTTGTTATTCTTTAAACCCTTATGAAGCAGCAGCACGCCAGACAAACCCAACTCTTGAATTCATTTTCAGAAAAAGTGTTAATTTCATGCAATAATTTATTTGGATCTGGTTAACATGTTCCTGTTTGAAGCATTGCACTGCACTATTACACAGCTGCTTCAGAGGTGACTGAATTGCAGTTATGGATGACTTGATATTTTAATACATTGGGTTAAAAAGCTTCCCATTTCTTTTAGCATGAAATATGAGAAGGTAAAGTGGCAGATTCTTCTCTGCTGCTTTATTCAGTAAACTGGTTCAGCAGCAAGGATGTAGGTAAATCCAATATTTCCAACATTGTTTGAGAACATGTCTCCCACTGATTTCAAAAACATCTCTAGGGATAGTTTCTTAAATTAAACTTAATGATAGCATGCATCAGTTAAGATCTATTAGATCCAGGAGACATGATAACACTTATTAAAATGATGAGTTTCATGCTTGCACTGTTTATAAAGTTTAAACATAATTTTTCCAATTAACCTGCCCTCCTTCTTAGCAACACTGAAGCATTTAATAATGAAGATAATGAATGAGAAGTTCCTTTGAAGTAGTCAAAGGAATGTTCCTATCAGTTATTCTGACATGTAAATAGCACCTCCTGTTCTTCTTCACTCTCTGTGTGACCCGTAGCTGTGTCTCCCAGAGTGGTGAATGAGAAGAGACACAAAAAGATTTCAGACAGTGCTCCTGCCTCTTTGTTTGTTGGGAAGGCACCAGAACAAGAGGAAATTGCCTCAAGTTGCACCAAAGGAGGTTTAAATTGGATATTAGGAACAAATTTTTCACCCAAATGATGGTCAGGCACTGGAAAAGGCTGCCTAGGGCAGTGGTGGAGTCACTGTCCCTGGAGGGATTTAAAAGCCGTGTGGATGTGGTACCCGGGGACATGGTTTAACTACGGCCACGGCAGTTTTGAGAGAACAGTTGGACTGGATGATCTTAGGGGGCTTTTCCAGCCTAAATAACTCTGTGGTGACAGGGTGTGGGGGCAGGGAAAGGGAGTTGGGACATGGTGAAAGTCTGGTGCAGGTGTGGAGAAACCAGCAAAATCTATGGAAGAGGAATAGTTCATGAAAAACAAGGAAGAAGGAAGAAGAAGCTACAGAAAGAGCAGCAATGAAACTTCCTTTGGGAAAAATGTGACTTCTTCTGCTGGCTGATCACAGTTTCTTCTCTCTCCTCGTCTAAAAGGCCCAGTTTAGCCCGTGGCTGGATAACAGGTACAGAGAAGACAGACTTTGGTATTGTTCAGTGTATCACAATCACCCCTTTGCAGAATCAGAGCTGTATCTTCAAACAAAGCAATATACAAAATGTTTCTCATGTAAATCAAACATGTTGCTAAGAATGACAACAAAGACGAATCTCCAGGGGAACCAAGACTGCAGGACCTAAAATCAAATCCTTCTTCAGCTAGACCAGATGATCACTGTAGGTCTCTTCTCCTCTTCTCTTCTCTTCTCTTCTCTTCTCTTCTCTTCTCTTCTCTTCTCTTCTCTTCTCTTCTCTTCTCTTCTCTTCTCTTCTCTTCTCTTCTCTTCTCTTCTCTTCTCTTCTCTTTTGTAAAATATGTGATTACATTATTAATATTACTGAGGGTTTTTCTTTGAAAATAAATAAATGAGTGCTTTTTAAAAATATATATCAGTAAAGGAAAAAAATAGGCAGGATGGATGTGTTCAGAGAAGGCAAAGAAGGAGGGGCTGAGCAAAGCAGAAGAAAGAGAAGGAGCAGCAATAGAACCACACTGACGATAGGAAGAAGAGTATTTTAAAGTGTTTAGGAAGGGTGGGTTGTCCAGCAAGACGTTTAACATGTTTTAAGAAGGACAAGGTTTCATTATTTGCCTACACCCAGAAATGTGCCTCACACAGGTCATTCATATACTCTCAAGTTAAAAGATTTCAGATTAGAAGAGATGGAAAAAAAGGCCTCTGTAGCTAATAAGGAGAAGGAAACTGACACGTGGAAAGAGGCAAGAAGAGCAGGACTGCATTAGTTTTGCAGAAAAGTCTTTGAAGGCGTAACTTCACAGAGGAGAGAAGAGAATAAGAAAGCAGAATGAGAGGAAACCTATTTAAACAAATGGACAAAGCTGGCAAAGGAACAACTGCTTACAAACAAGCAAACAAGCATTTTTAGGCTGGAAATTAGGTTTCCAGCCATCAAAGAAATTAAACTCTGGAACAACATTTCAGTAAGACCACTAGGAGACAGCTAAAATCTGGCTGAAGATGGGACCTGATAAAGTTATAAAGGCACCATATGATCTGCTTGCCTGTGTTAGAGGATCAGTGAGATTCTGATCCCAGCAACCCATTCCAACTCTATGTTCCTTTTCTTTACACTTTTTCTGTCCTGACAGACAAAACAGCAGCTTGTGAACACACATAATTTTATCAAAAGGAACCAAATGCATCAGTCAAAGGAACTAAATGCATGAGTCAAAGCTGCCCTGAGGTGGTTTTAACTTAAGCAACTAACTTTTGAAGGGCCCAGCTCTTCTCTTGTGGTTGAGGAATTCTTGCTGACATCCTTAGGAGGCCCATGTGTGGACAGATTGCTGAATATGAAGTGGATATTGGCAGAATGGATCAGAGAGGAGAACATAGCCCTCAGCAAATTGCTTTGCATCTTGCTGACCTTGGCAAATGAACAGCTATTTTTCCCAAGTAAGATAAGATGCTTTTAAACCATCTTCTCCAGCAAATAAGGCACAAGGATGGGAAGATGTCTGCAGAGACTTCTTAACTCCTCATTGGTTGCACATATTTGCAGAACATTTTCATTTAAGACAACACAGAAAGCAAAATAAAAATAGATTCTATTCCAGGCTCTGGGTAAAATATTTAGTGATTTAAATACTTGAAAGGATAAGCAGGCCCAGTTCTCTGCTAGCCCTGCTGGTCATCAGTTGGGAAGGACTGGTGGTGAACGTGGCCAGAGATGAAAGTTGGGACAGCAGTGATTCAGTAAGGCTGCAGGATCTGGAGGAAGGCTTGGGAAGGTGGTCACAAAGTCAGAACAGTGGATTTCTGGAGAGAAAATTATGTCAGTAAAAAGTGCTGTACAGAGTCCCCTGAAAGCAGCCAGAGAAGGGGGAGCTGCTGTGGGGAGCTGCCACACTTTTAAAGAGAACTCACCAAAGAGCTCTGGAATAAATGCTTTGTGTGTGCAGGAAAAGCAAGAACTTCACCAGGGCTGCTTGGCTAATCAAGGGACTTCTTGATGAGTTAAATGCTGGAAGGGAGCACCCAGAAAGCAAAAATAAGGAAGAGAAACAAAGGAGGAGCATCAAAGCTTTGTTTGTGCTCTTGGGGATGAAAGGAGGAGACCAAAGCCCAGCTGGCACTAAGACAGAGAAGAATAATAGTAAAGAGGAGGGAACCCACAGGTGTGCCAGTGGCAGAAGGAAGTTCAGGGAAAATACAAGTCCACTGCTGGATGCAGGAGAAAGTCTGATTCATTATCAGCAGAGAGGAAAAGGCTGAAATGCACAAGGCCTTCTCTGTATCAGTTTGCAGAAGTCCAGACTGCTCCAGACCTCTGGTTGTGTTGACACAGCTTGGCAGGGAGAGGGGCAGCCAGGAGTGAGGAAGGAACAGACAAGGCACTACTCAGAGGACCTCAATTAAATCCACGTGATCAGGTAGGATACACTTGAGCATACTAAAAGTGTCAGCTGATGTGGCTGGGTGAGGCCCCTGTCTATCATTTATGAACAATTGTGGCTACTGAGAGGAGGTGTGGGTGACTGGAAAAGACTAATTTTTACCTCTTCCTCACGAAAGACACAAAAGAGGAGCAGAAGGATTATGAGCCAGTCAGGGCAGTCTGTATGTGTATACAAACTCTTCTCCTTGGTATCCAGTGATAGGAGGCCTGGGAATGATACAAAGCTGCACCAAGGGAGGTTTAGACTGGACATTGGGAAACATATCTTTGCCAAGAGAGAGGTCAAACACTGGAACAGGCTTCCTGGAGAGGTGGTGGATGCCCCAAACCTGTCAACATTTGGGCAAGGGCATTAACAACATGCTTTAATTTTTGGTCAGCCCTGACACGGTCAGGGAGCTAGACTGGATGATTATTGCAAGTTCCTTCCAACTTAAATATTCTATTCCATTCCATTCCATTCCATTCCATTCCATTCCATTCTCTTTTATTCATCTGCTGAAGTCACGCCTGGGACATTATGTCCAATTTTGGGCACCAGTTCCAGTTGTACACAGAGAAATTAAATTATAAAGGGTTTAGAGAAAATGACCTACAAGGAGACTTTGCAGAGGCAGCTCTTACTTAGAATGGTAAAAAGGAGTCTAAGGTCAACCTAAAACCAACCCATACGGACTTGACAAGTAGCTACAAACACAACAGACTGAAACATTTCTCCATCGTCTATAGATACAACAGCCAAGACCATGGATTGCAGCTTGGAAGGTTCGGACTGGATGTCAGGAAAATGTTTTCATTATGAGGCTTTGCAGCACTTGAATTGGGGCCTGTAGGCATCATAGAAGTTCCATCCTCATAAGATTTTGAGACATGCTAGACAAAACTCTGGCTGAACATGGTCTTGTGTTTGTGATAATTGTTTTAGGTGGACCTCCAGACAACCCCTCCACCTTCTTCTCTATGATTGTAGGATCCCTCTGTCCCACAGTTTTCATGTCTCTGAAATGGTGATAAAGATTTTGACCTTATTTAGAAAATCAGTTCAATAAATACTGAAAAAACAACTGGAAGATCTTAATATAAAAACTAATATTAACCAACTACATGTATCAATATAGCTAAACTCAATGCTGCCTTTCAATTCAATGTATACCTTCTTAATTGTTTTAAAATATAAACCATATTTTCAATGAGAACGTTTCAGAATGACACTTGGAGACTCAGACTTTGAGGATGCAGAATATGGTATTTTGGCAATTTCAGCAATTTCAACCCCAGCAAATTTGAAATAGGAAAACTTTCAAAAATTTCAAAATGAGAGCAATGTAAAGGGGTCAACCCTAGGTTTCCTTTACAGTCAGTAGAGAAGGAGATTCTACCAGGGTGTGATTCATCTGACCTATTTTAGGCACCTACTCTAAGCTGAGATGAATCACTTCTAGTACCAATTGCTTTGCAATGACTATAAAAGGAGTCAAGGGTGACCAGCTCCTGTGGAGAAGCCTGCATTTAAATGCACATATCTTACCCAAATAGAAACATTCTAACTCAATAATAATATGTATTTTCAGTTAGGTTAATACATTCAGCAAAGTAGTGCTGAGTTTTATGGGATAAGATTCCTGATATTTGCATTGAGACCCTCTGAAAACTGAACATTGTGATGTTCCAAAAGCATTAAAGCATGAAACCACCAAGATTTGGGGATGGCTCAGCTAATCACCATTCACACTGAATGCTGCCAACAGAAGGAAAACAGGAATTTAGGTCAGCCATTTTGACCTCACTTTAGCAAAGAATTGGTTTCTGGAGGTCCTTTCCAACGTAGAGAGAGTATCCATTATTTCATGATTCTGGGGTTAACCTTTATAAATTTGGTTTGCTTTGTTTGGTTTTGTTTTAATAAGTCATTTAAGCATCCACAATATCTCAACGCAATGACTTATGCAATATGATTAGGTTTTATGCAAAGCAAACAAAAAACCTGAAAAAAAATTTAAAAAGGAAGTTAAACCTTCTATTTCTTTTAAGTCTTCTGTCTGATTGATTAATTGGACTTTTGCTCTCTCTGTTCACTACGGCACTGTGTCAAAAATGAGGAGGGTTAGACAGAAAGCATCAATATTGCTGGCACTGACTGTTACCAGGAAAATTATTTTGGTTTTCTGAACCAAAAAATATATTTTGCATTTTTAACCTTTGTTGCATTTCATTCACAGAAAAGGACAGAATCTCAACAACCCAAGAATGATAAACAGTAATAAAGTAAGAAAAACTGATTTGAATCAACCAGAAGTAGTTTATTTCAATTTCACATTTTTTACTGAATACACCATGGTTTTAATGGATATTTCCAAATGAAACATGGAGCTTTACTTTAAAGGCTTTTGAAAGAGGAGGAACTGGCAGTCGGAAACAGAGAATCAACAATTTTTTGGAAATGGAAACTTTGTCAAAAGAAAAAATATTCTTATAGTAAGGAATTTGTATTGTATAATTTGGGAAAAAGAAGGTCCAGAAACTGCCGGTCAGCAGTAGTTGTTAGGTATAAAAAAATCCAGCATGTCATTAATAAACTGCTCCCTACCAAAGCTTTTTTGCAGTTTAGATTAGTTTTGATATGCAGAAAATATATTTTATAAAATATCTTAAAAAAAAAAATTTCTTTGGCAATCAGAAACGGAGCAAACAAATCCCTAATGAAGCTCTGATTACACTGAGCGGAGTCTTCAGGAGAAACAGAGAGTGGCTGAGCAGGGAGCTGTGCCGCAGCCAGCTACCGAGAAACCAAATTAACGCTAATTATATTGGGGCTTGCTGTGGAGCGAGCAGTGTGACTTCACCCGGGGAAGGAGGCAGCGATGTCACTAGGTGGCACAGTTCTGACACATTTACACATCATTACCCAGCGCTAATGTCACTTCGCAGGGCGCGGGGCCGGGGGAGCGAGGGGGTCTCCGAACATCACTCAGCGATGTGTGATCTGTGAGCGGGAACTGCTTCCCGGCTCCCGACGGGCACCAGATCCAAGCTGAGCTCTGTCAGGCGGCCTTGAAATTAACAGCGAGAAGTTGAGCGTTTCGCAGAAATGCATCTCGGCGCAGCTGGGAGATGCAGGGGGAAAAGGGGTGGAGGAGTTGGAAAGCACTTGCTGACTTTGTGCGGCCTCAATGATCATCACAAAATCATGGAATGGTTTGGGTTGGAAGGGACCTTAAAGATCATCGTGTTCCAAACCTCTGCCATAGGCAGGGGCATCTTCTACCAGGCCAGGTTGTTCCAAGCTCCATCCAACCTGGCCTTGGACACTTGTAATGACCAGCTTGGCTTAGGCGGCCTGTTAGAATCATAGACTCACTTAGGTTGGAAAAGATCTTTAAGGTCACCAAGTCCCACCGCTCACCCACCACTAAACCATGTCCCTCAGTGCCACATCTTCACAGCTTTTAAATCCCTCCAAGGACAGTGACTTCACCAGTGACCTGGGCAGCCTGTTCCAATGTCTGACAATACTTTCAGTGAAGAAATTATTTTTAATGTTCAGTCTTTCTTGGCACAACTTGAGGCCATTTTCTCCTGTTCTGTTGCTCATTTCTTGGTAGAAGATTGTCATGATATGTGTGCTTGGCAGGAGAAACATCAGTGGGTAAAGCAGGGAGATAAAGAAGCCTTTTTGGCCTAGTCAGGAGCCAAAAGACAGTTCAGAACAGAACCATGGGAATATTGTATAATCATAGAATCATATCACAGAATCATAGAATCCCTGCAGCTGTTGGACCATTACAACTTAGAAACATCAGTTTCTTTAGGTAGCAATAACCAGCCAAAGGATGCACCTGTTCCACCCACCTCTGACTCTCAAACCCGCTTGTCAAAGCCAACTTTTACACCTCAATCATCTCATTGCAACTAGTGAGGTGTGAGCTCCTGCTCCCAACTCCATTTGACCTGATCTGTCAATCTGCTGGTCAGTCTTTATGTAAAGGGATGGGTTTTTTAACATTTTATCAAAGGCTGATGAATGATTAATAGCAGGAATAAGTGTGCTATGGATGTAAGACTTCTGAATTATAAATGGTTATAAGTGCAGTAATAGAGGATATTAGAGAGGGTGGTGTGCCCAATATTTACCCACTGGGCATGGCAAAAATGGGCTAATCTTTAATAAAGATGACCTATTAATTAGCAATGACCCTTTACAAAAGACTTGTACCTTCAACATGAAGGTATTTCTGTGGAAATCTGTAGAATTACATTCTTCCAGAAACCTCTTACAAAACAAAGGGATATTTCTCCCAAGTACTGACAGTTGTGGACAGCAATTTTTATTCCCAGCAGCAAGAAAGCCATTGTAGGTCTTTGGCTCTCAGTCAAGACTGCCAGCAACAACAGAAACTTTTTTTATTTTTTTTCAAAGCTGCATTTTTGTTAAATAACTTTCCAGGAGATAACTGGTAGATTTTAAGGGGCTGGTGCCTCCAAGCTGCCAACTTACATTTAAAGTTCCTCACTAACTAATGCTTTGCCCAGGGCTGTTATCCAATTAACAGGAATTTATACGGAAGGTTTGCTATGCAATGACTCTGCTCAAGGCCATTACATGGTATTCTAGGACCTCTAGACCTAAGGGTATGAATGGATAAAATGTTAGGTTTTGATTCCAAATGTATGACCAAGGGTGGCCAGTTTAGAGTTTTATATTCAGTGGAAATGGTCAGATGCCTCCAAAATGCAATCCAGAAGGAACACGTGCCGGTGCCAGAGAAGTTAACAGCAGGTTAAGTCGTGTTCTTCTCCAAAGGCCAGCTCAGGAATGCATGTTAGAAATCACCAACCTTTGGACTCAAGGTAGAGACATTCATGAGCAAAGCTTGGGTTGGACTTTTGATAAGGAGAACTCTCTGGTCAAATTTGGATTAACATTATTGCAATCACTTCTCCTGTGAATGTGGCTGCAATCTGCAAGCCCTGAAATAATCTCTCTAGAGAGTAAAATTCACTTATCCTATTGAAACTGGGCTAAACTATGGCCAAAACGCAGTGCATTGTGCATGAAGTTCATCTGTCTATAGCTGAGGTTGTTGCAGGCAGAACCCAGCATGTCATCTGTGGAGAGGTGTAATACTTCTGGGCTATGGTCATCTGCAGAAAAAGGAGTCACCTGCAGAAGAAAGGGTCACCTGCAGAAAAAAGGGTCATCTGACAAAGAAAGACCTGAGAAGTAGCCCCTTGTTTATAAAGGCAGTCTGGACAAGGAGCTCAAAAGCAGAAGCCTTCTCTAAAGGTAGATGGGATGACATTTGTAGAGAAACACAGAGAGACGTGACAATGCTCATTCATGCTCCATTAGACAGTCCCAAGAAAGCAAATAATTTGTGGGGCAGAACTAAAAGATAGTCCCCACCAGCTGAATACTCTAACTGTGGTCTGGTGTTTGTCGGGGTTGCCAGCCACAAATCACTCACGTGGCCTCAAGCACCTCCACAGGTTCATTTCTCCAGTGCTGCTAATTCAGAGTTTGACACTGAATGGGGAATATCTGGGTGTTTTTTCAGCTCTGGGAGATGCAAAATCACTTGATCAAATCATGGCTCAGGAACTGAGCTTGGAAAGGGAAATCTCAAAATTAATCCCCATCCTAAATCTCAGTAAGATTTTTTAATGAGAATTCATTATTAAGATTTAAATGTGTGCTTTGTATGCATGACACTTGTCACTAACTACAAGTGTATGTGCTTGCTCACATATGTGCAGGTATGCATCTATGTATATTAAATGCTTAAAATGCATTTTTAAAAATATATATATGTATATAAAAATTGAGGTCTTTTACAGCAGTGCTGATGCAGCTCCAAACACAACAGGGTTTCAGGTCATTAGCGCTTACATGTGATCACAGCAAAAACATTAAATACCAGCAGTGGCTGAGTTTTCAGAGAGCTGAGCAGTGCTTGGATCAGAAGCTGCTTTTATTTAAACATTCAAAGTAATTTTTTTTTTTATCTTTTATACCCGCACAAGGATTTGCTTTAATTCAGCTCTCTCTTGTAGCTGCCTGCCTCTTCACGTTCTTCCCTACCTGTCTTCAACTTGTTGTGTTTTGGGTTTGTTTTTTTTTTTCTCCTCTCTTAATCAAAATTAGAAAGAGATTGTGTGTGCCTGTTAAAAAAAGAGGGGCTTGGCTAAAAATAGCTCCCCAAGACAGGACATATTACAGCAAACTGCTTTTGCCTCTGGATGTTAGTGGAGTTTCCTTTGTTGTCTTTTTGATTGTTTCATTTATATGGCAGGTTAGACAACAGCAGACTCCTGTTATTGCCTTTTCTCAGCGGTGAATTTTCTTTTATTTATTTATTTTTAAGGCTTGGAGCCCCTGAGGACAGTCACTCCCTAACCACAGCTGGTGACAGGAGGAGGGTTTTTTGTGCGTTCGATACTCAGAGCTGAGAGCTGACTGGTGAGAAGATTAACAGCAAGGCTATTAAGTGGGATACAGTCTCCATTTTTAAATTGCCTAGGCCTTTAATAAAAGAAGGAGAGAGAGGGAAAGGGAGACAGAGAAGTCTTAATAGTATAACATCTTCTGTATGCTCACAATCCCTTTCGCCAGATGCTAAATTACTTTCCTTCCCTTCCCCCCTCCGTGCATCCGCCCCACTTTCCCTGCGTCTGCTGTCTGATGCTGTGTCTCATTGCTGGGAAGGGAGTCCTGGAATCCAACTGCAGAGGTGCTCTGGTAAAAGGGAAGATTGGTGACCCAGGATTCTGCAGTAGAGTGTGTCTACGTGACTCCAAATTTCTCAGTCCCTGGGCTGTTTTAGAATTTTTTTTTTTTTTCCGGGAAACTTTGCACCATTAGCTGTTTTCTGGCCTCCCAATACTCTTCTGGCTGATGTAGAGCAGGAAGTGAGGATGAGCAGATCTCTAAGACAGAGGGGAAGAATTTGAGACTAAACCTTCTCAGATGGATTACTCAGGAATATATGGAGGAAGCTGGCTCCCAGGACTAAAGTTAGAATAATTGTCAATTAACATTTATTACCAATGAATCACAGAATCACAGAATACCAGGATGAAAGGGACCTCAAGGAACATCTGGCCCAACCTTTCTTACCCCTTGTTTTTTCCATGTGAATCCTTGCAAAGAGAGTCTCCAGCTCTTTTGTAGTGCCTTTTAAATACAGGAACATGGTGATAAGTTCTTCCCTAAACCATGTTTCCTCAAGACTGAACAAATCCACTTTTCTCAGCTTTTCCTCATATGGAAAGTTTCCTAGTTCTTTCTTCATGTCGCTTCTATGGACCCTCTCCAGCCCAAGCATACCATTTTCCATAGTGGCGACTAAAACTAAACACAGAATTTTAGGTGTGGCCTGACAAGCACTGAGAAGAGTGGGATAATGACTTTTTTGTCTCTACGGTGATGTCCGTGTTGATCTTCTTGGCTTTCTGTGCTTCAGCAACACGTTGTTCACTTCTTGGAGCTTGGCATCCACCAGGACTTGCAGGTCTCTTTCCACAAAACCGTTCCCCAGATGAGTGGATCCCAGCCTGTGCTGCACTCCTGGATTATGTTTTCCCAGGTACAAGACCTTACACTTGTTGAACTTCATAAGGGTCTTGTTGGCCTACACTTCCAGCCTATCCAGGTCTTCCTGCAGGGCAGCTCTTCCTTCTGAAGTGTCCATTCCCCCACTCAGTTTGGTATCATCAGTAAACCTATGGGTACCCTCAATCCCATTATCCGGATCATTTGTGGAGGTATCAAACAGTGCAGGGAAAAATATTGTACCCTGGAGGTACAGTACTCCACCTGTACAGGACTTTATGATTCTCTGACAGCCAGCTGGATGGAATTAAGGTGCCTTCTAACCAAAACCATTCAGTGATTCTGTGATTTTATGATTCTCTGATCCTATGATCTCCACAGCTTCTCAAAGATTATGGAGAGTGGCCTCCCAAGGATGTCAGCCAGCTCTCTAAACCCCGTCAGGTGAATATTGTCCTAATCCTACTGATTTTTAAGGGTTTAGCTCCTCTAATAACTCTTGACATAGTCACTGGCACCAATCCTGAGCATTTATTTACCCATCTACAGAGAAGAGACATCAAAAGAATTTTAGAAGACTCCAAAGTTGCAACTTGGTATCTGCCCTTCCACAGAGGAAGGTCCACCCTCTCTCTCTCCACTTTCTTTCTTATCTTTTCTTACACGTTCTGTGAGATTTTCAGTGAGGGATATTCCACAGCGTTCCCAGATGCTCCTTTCCAAAATTTCATAGTTACGTTCAGAAAGGCTTTGAATCCATTTTTGGGGAGACAAAGACGGGTCAGTTCTTAACCTAGCTCTTGCAAAAATTTGGTGCACAATCTCTTTCTCATGGGATGACGTATAAATCAAATTATTTTTTAAAATTACAGAGCTGGTAATTTTTTTTTTTTTTACTTAAAATCTCTGCGTTTGAAAGCAGCACATGGATTTTTCTTGCTGTTACTACATTTCAGAATGTTTCCACCCTGAAAATTTGAATGAAAATTACATTTATTTTGCTCTCCTCATCTCTCTTGTTTTAACGAGTGTTGGGAAATGGAAAAAGAGTCTCCTGTACTTATTTATATACCAACATTTGCCCACAGAAAGAAATCCTGATCATACAGCCAGGATTTCTGAAGTGGAAATTTCAAAGGGGGGTGTTCCAACAGAAACCATTCCTCCTTTTCTGCTGGCTTTACTACAAACCAGTGTGCAGTCACACCCCAGCCCTGCAAGTACTGACACATATGCCTGCTTTCAAAAAGGATGGAAATCGTGTCTTGAAAGAGGTGATTCTCAGGCACACAATAAAGCACATTCAAAAGTCTGAACAGGATCAAAAACTTGAGCAGTTATATCTTGGCATCCCTTAGGACCAAGTTTGATCATCTTCACTTCCATTTACTAAGTGCTTTGCTCAGCAAGAAATATTACAGGTATTCTAGTCAAGTCTAGTCTCATCACGATGTATTTGAAAGCCTTCCAGTATTATTTAGTGCATATGAATAATATCAATCAATTTTTGCTCTCTCGAAACTCCTCTGCTGGAAGAAGAGTGAGTTTAGGGTGTGTTTTGTTTTGTAATTCTTCAAAAATATTGTGCACGTGCACATGCAGACACCTGCAGCTTTGTGCTGCAGAACATAAAGCAGAGCCCTGCACTGATGATTTCAGTGGGAAAAAAAGTGATGTTTAGGGTGACCCTGGGTATCTTTGGGAGTTCATTCCAGAGTTTGAGGGCTGCACCCCTAAGGCTCAGCTTCCATTGGATTAAATATAATCTTTAAGAAATAAAAAAAAAAGAAAGCTTTTATGTAATAGCAGCTGGTGTGATAATGGGAAAAAAAAATCTGTCTTTGGGTTCACGACTGTAGTGTGCCATTTTTATGCTGCTGGACCCCCATTTTGCTTAAAGGAGCTAAAAATAAGGAGCCTCATGGAAGATTTTGTATATCACAACCACAATATCAAAAATTTTCCTTTGAAGTATTATCACAAATGGGCTGATTTAGGGATACTTTGATGACCTTAATTTCAATATTTCCTAGCTTGGGTGTCTCATTTTTCAGCCTGTAAGGGTGATCTTTGCTTTTTGTTGTGAGAAGATGGGCTGATATTCAGTGCTGATGTGATTGTGTCTATGGCACTCTTTAGAAGAGAAAGGAAGAGACCAAAACAGTATTTAATTTTAAAAAGATGTCTCTTTTCTTCTGCATCTGATCCAACAGTCTGTGCAGGAAGAATCAAAATGTCTCTACTCAGCTGCTCCTAGTGGCAGTAATGACTAATATGAAGAATTCCTTCCCAATATCCCGCCTACCCCTGCCCTCTGGCAGTGGGAAGCCATTCCCCCTTGTCCTGTCCCTCCATCCCTTTTCTAAAGTCCCTCTCCAGCTGTTCTGGAGTCCCTTTAGGCACTGGAAGGGGCTCTGAGGTCTCCCTGCATCCTTCTCTTCTCCAGGTGAACAGCCCCAGCTCTCCCAGCCTGGCTCCAGAGCAGAGGGGCTCCAGCCCTCGGAGCATTTTCCAGTATCCTGGGACCCTGTGGTCAATCTACAACTGAGCAGGGGTGAAATCCCTCTGTGTCATGAACTGCAATAGAAAACAGCATGGACACAAGCAGCCCATTCCAACCTAGGACAGCCCTGGGAGAGCGGCTTAATGAAATAATGTTGGCTTGGCATTTATATCCCAGCATGAAAGAGGCAGGAGACCCTTTCCTCACTGTAGGTGCAAGGACTGTCTGACAGAGAAAAAAAGACTGACTCAGATCTCTGAGGAAATTTCTAGGGTATGGTAGGATTTTATTCAGTTGATGCTGGGATATCATCCCTCAGCACCACCCTTTAGTCCATGCCTAAAGTTACAGTCTGGACTAAAACAGCACGACAAGTTTACATCTTTAAAGCACTGTGTACTGTTAGTGAAAATTCGATCAACATCACGGCTCTGAAAAACAAAGGGAGAAAGGAGTGTCTTGACAAAGTCACTTCTCGGAAGGCTCAGCAGAAGCTGATGGAGCCCAGCCTGCTTTAAATGACAAAAGTTGGACCTATCAGCCAGAAACACACTCCTTGAGCTGCCAGCCAGGTTCAAGCCTCTTCCCCCTTCCTCATCACAGAGCCTTTGTCCTCTCGCCAGAAGCCTGCCCGCAGGCAACATCCAGTTTTCTAATAAAGCAGCTCCTTTGTCAATGACAGCAATGATTATCCCCTACAGCTGCCCGTGGTGTTGCATTTTGTAACACAATTTGGCCGCCTTTGGCCCCGGTTAGTTCTATTTAACGTACTGCAGGGGGTTCACTGTTTGATCTCTAATTGATATAATTGACTGGGAATAATCAGGGCAGCTTTATAGATTTTTATTGATAGCTAATTTTCCTTCATCCATTGTTTAATTTGATAAGACTATAACCTAATTTATTGCCACTCTGATAGGGATCCATTACCCTTTTGACAAATGCTTCTGGGGCCCACTTGTCAGCAACTGATTTGAAAGAGCTGTTAAGCCTACAGAGCCCATCATTAGTTAATGGCAGTTTAGAAAGCTAATGGCATTATAAATTAAGATCAATAAGTACATGGAAATTACAGTTGTTCAGCAAGACACCACTGTATTATTAAACAAACATAATCCTGTACCTTTGGTTACTGCACACACAGGGAGCTTCCGAGTGAGTTTCAGAGACAAATAAAGCCAGGTGATTAGCAAAGGAAGAGCCCTTCTCTGGTGTTGGAATTGCCAGATTAATTCCTAAAGGATCTTTGCAAGAAAAGAAAGAAGCCAGCGCTGCTTTATTTTGCTGTATAAGCAACCCGAGGCTTCAAAACATCCTCGCACAAAACAATACCCCTCTCGCTTCCTCGGGTTTTGATCTGCTCCAACAACACTTTCAAATGCATAATACAAAATCAGCAAAGGAGAGGCTCCTGGATTTATCCCAGGGATAAAGAAAAGCAAACACAGCATCTCTTGATACTTTTGCATAGCTTCCTCTTAATACCTCACAAGGCCTGATTGGCATTGAGTGATGTGTGATCACTTTGGGCCAAAGCAGGATGAAAATGTTGAGATTTTTCCCTGTAAGGCACTGTGATCTAATGAGTACAGCAAAGAACAGGATGTCAAAAAGCCTGGAGTCAGTTTTGGCTTCACCACTGAGTAGGTACAGGACACTGAACAAGTGACTTAACCTCCTATCCCTTTTTACAAGCTCACTCTCTCCCAGCTGTCTTGATTGGATATTTGGAATTTAGGAGCAAGGCTGCTCCTTCTGGGCTCAGTACAGAAAAATGTCAGCCTCAGCCATGTCTCTAGACCTTGACATCACTGAATGCTGTCATGACTCTGGCTGCAGACTGGAAATGGAAAACTGAGGTTGTCACATCCCTAAACATGTCTCCTGCCCTCTGAGAGAGCCTGATTTTTTTCAACATGGGAATATCTGATCCTATCTTGGAGCAGATCCTCCCTGGAATCCAATCTTAGATGATTCTAATCATTATCACAGTGTATTCAGCTTACTTGGCACAAGCTTTGCTTTGCTTAATATGCACAATGTAAACTGTGGAAGGACCTCACAGAATCCAATGTCCGTTCCTTTGGAACAGGAATTCTCTGTTAAATGGGTGGGACAGACAACTGAGGGTGGCTTGCAGCTTCTGCCATCCACTTTTAGTCTTCATCTACAGGTCTGTCAGGGCTCTCAGGTACTGGAGGTTAGGTGGGATGAGTGTGGTCACATTTGTGGCATGTCCATCAATCAGCTATAACATCTCCACATGGAGAATCGGGGATGGACCAGCAGATATCCCAGCACGTGAGTCAGCAGCAGCCAAAGTTTTCCAACAGAAGGGGAAAGCATGCCAGTGCTGCTCAACCCAGTTCAGGATTTGCCTGGATTTCTCTTTGAATCCATGGCTAGTTTGGACACTGCTCTGATGATTAGATGGCTGGTTAGATATCCCAGATAACTGCCAGGCTTTGATTCACCAGCAGTGGATTGGTCTCACGAGCTGCTGTTTGACTTCGTGTCCCACTTTGATGCTAACTGGGTGCTTCGGGGCTTTTATAAGCCTGGGATCTCTTTTAATGCTACTTCAGTTCCGATGAAAATCTGAAGGCCTGGCTGGAACAAGCCTCTAATTTGCTTCAGAGTAGGTGAGGACAGAATCAATGTCCCTTGCTGCACCACAACCCTTGCCTTGATCGTTGCCCCCACTTTTGTCATCCCAACCTCATTCAGCCTTGACAGGCAGGTAAATCTCAATGACCTGGGTAAAAGCTCCCAATATATTGAGGTCCTTCTGACATTATATCATTTCATTTTTAAGAAGATCAAGATAAGACAAACTCCTAAACTTGTCAACAGCTCATCCATATTGACAGCAAGTTTGGCTGATGTACAGATAATCAGCTTATTGGGTAGAAAGACTACTGGGAATTTCAGTTGTTTCCTTAATGAAATAATGGCTTTTCAGTCAGAATTTATTTACTATGGCTGCACTCCTCGCAATAGGAATGAAATATTATGATTCTGTTTGTCCCGAGATCACTTTGCACAAGTTAATGTTGTTTTATGTCAAAGTGTTAACCCAGAATTAAAATTTACTTCCTAAAGTGAAGTTCAGCTGACATTACTCAGGAATCTCAAAATTCAGAGTAAATTTTAGACAACTTTTTGAGTCAGAAGGAAAACATGGGCAATGTCCCTTTTAGTTTATAGTCTGGGCACACAGGAGTGGAATTGTAGGTTGAATCAATTCAGGCTGAAGTCCTAACACTGAGTGCTGGGGTATTTTGGGGTATTTCACTTTGATCTGGTTTACTCCCATTCCCATTCATAGGTAGAAAATATCAAGAACACTCCTAGAGATTAGCTTCTGGTTTGAAAATAACGCTGCTTGTGCATGCAGAGATCAAATGAACCAATGAATTTTGGTGAAATGAAGTACATTAAGTAGAGATAATCAAAAGAGTCACAGCAAAAGGGCACTCCAGCTTCCCATATAAGTATATAGTTATATATACTGATACATATTTTTATTTTAAGCACTCCCAGACAGTCATCGGCTTCAAAATTAAAACTCTTTAAAACTCTTATTTTTAATATAATTTTTAATAAAATAACTTTTATTAAAAAAAACTCTTAAAAACTTTTATTTCTTCCCACTTGCTACAGGAAAAGCTTAATTAACTACATCAGGTATGTAATTATTTGACACCTGTGTTATAGCATATACATATCCATATTTACCTGGTAGAAATGGTGAACACAAACCCTCTTCAGGTTTTTCTTTGGTCAAATAACCTTAAAACATGTAGTGGAATATAGATGTGCCCTTGATGCTAAACATGCAAGGCAGAGATGGGTAAGAAAGGGGGAACATGCAGTAATTCCATCACTAAGTGGAAACAAAAACAATGCATGTGGGACTTCAGAATTGGCAGCTGCTTTTGAAACACTCTCTTCCCCCTTCGATGCTATAAATT
>VZRQ01001128.1:1997290-2048596 GCA_013397975.1 Machaerirhynchus nigripectus
GAAACACTCTCTTCCCCCTTCGTTGCTATAAATTCATAAATATATTATAAATAAATATATAGGAAATATAGAAATATAAAAAATAAATAAACAAATTTTAATTTGACACATCTCCAGGGAATCTAAAAAGTTTAAACATGATGATCTAGTCACTGGTCTTGAAAGCTGTTCAGTGTAAAACTGGAACTTTGATAGGTGGATTTGCCCCAGCTGGATCTCTCAAGCACCATCGGGTGAATTTTCACTGCTGACTCTTAGATTCATAGAATTATTAAAGCTGGAAAAGACCTCTAAGATTATCAAGTCCAACCATTAACCCAGCACTGCCAGGTCCACTACTAAACCATGTCCCAAGTGCCACATCTACATGTGCAACTAATGCAGAACCATGACCTTACTGCGACCTTCCAGGAACTAGCAGGGGGTTCATAAGAAAGATGAGCAGAAACTTTTATCAAGGTATGTTGTGCAAGGACAAGGGGTGATGGTTTTAAGCTAAAACAGAGTTGATTTTGTCTAGATATAAAGAAAAATATAATCAGGATGGTGAAACACTGGCACAGGTTGCCCAGAGAGGTGGTGGATGCTCTATCCCTGGAAACATTATTCAAGTTGGAGGGGGCTCTAGGCAACCTGGTCTAGTGGAAGGTGTCCCTGCCCATGGCAAGGGGTTGGACTAGAAGACCCTTAAATGCCCCTTTCAACCCAAACCATTCTATGATTCTCTGATATTTGCTTCTCCCAGTCAGTGTCACAGCAGTAAAATGCAATGCCAGGAAACCTCCATCCTCTGATGCTTCTGCTGGACCCAAGGCAATAAACTGGCCTCAAGACAGTAAAAATATGATTATTTATCCCCTAGTGAACCACTGCCAAGGAAAGAGCCACAGGGTGAAGTAGGGGATGGTGGTGGAGAGAGGAACTAGACTGTCTGCTCACTTGAAATAAAGCAGGCAAGATTACGAGACTCATGTACAATTCTCCACGGTCCCTAAAGTCTCTTGCAAAAAGGTAGAAATGAACTAATTTATTAGTAAAATCACATCAGGGGCAGTAATTTCATGTTAGTGAATTTACATGTAATAACATTAGATTTCCAGCCCTCCATATCAGCACACTGTGGCCCTCTTGGATGATGAATGAGCTGCCTAAAGAAAGATGATAGTTTGATTGTTTTCACAGTGAACGGATCAGCATTTTAATTTCTTGCCTCTGTGTTTATTGCTTATTTGGCCCCTTGCTCAGCTTGTAAAAACTTGGCTAAATGGAAATGAATAAATGTAATTACTGCGGGTGACAGTGGTAATCTGTGTGGGTTTTTCATATTGCCTTTGCCAACGTTAATCTAATCACTAGAGAATATGTGTCACTGCACAAATACACTGACAGAAAGCAGAGTCCTCCATCAGTGCCAAGGATGTGGAGGCTGGAAGGAGTCCCTGCTGGTGGGGGTCTGTTGCTGGGACAAGTCTTTAATGCTCTGACCTATAGAGGATGCATATCATCACTTTTATATACTCTGCATCCTGCCCAGGAGGAACAGCAGCTGTAGAAACCAGTTATGGAACTGAAAGCAAGTTTTTCCCAAGTATTTTTGCCTTCTGGATCTCTACAAGAGGCTTGACAGAGTCTCTGTGTGTTATGGTCATGTCTCAGCTAATATTTACCTCCTTCTTCTCTGTCCAGAAGCTCTGCTGTGTATAAGTCTGTCTTATCCTAGGTATGGATGGCACAGGCTTTGCAAAGCTATGGCTCAAGGACTGGAACACTAGTTTTTTTCACAGTAACAGGTAGAAAAACGTACATGAGACTAACAGTTCTGTTGCTTAAGGCTTTGTTGGGCAGTGGCCTGAGGAAACAGATCTGGTACCTGACAGAGTGTGAGGATGTGAATTTATGTGAATATCATCTGCATGTTATTATTAGGCAACAGGGATTTGTAGGGATTAACTTATTTTCCAGATATCACTCAAGAAGTGGGATTCAGCTCTAGCTCCAAACATCTACATTTAAATGCATATACACCTGCAGAGGTGTATAGATATGATCCATGTGTTGAAGCTCCCATTCTAGTCGAAGGAAATCACAATGGAATTCCACAAATTGAATTCAACTGCCTTTGTAATTAGTTATATAATGCCATTTTAAATATCTGAGAGATATCTTTATGGGCCCAGAAGACATAATACAGGACTTAAGGGACACCTATACCCTTCTCAGGAGACAGCTGGCAGTCTGTAAGGACAACCTCAACCTACACTTAGGCAACAGAGACCAGAGAGTTACTCAATTTCCCAGTGTATATGTTGGGGTAAGCTGAACTGCTCTTTCAACTTCATATTTGGACCTTATTGGACTACTGTGTGTCAATAATAAACTGTCTCTTTATTGGACCATTTGAGATGTCTCAGACCACTCCAGCTGGGATCCAGCTGATAGTCCCAAAGAGTAAGTGTAAGTGAGAAAACTCCTGGGTTGAGAAAACGACAGTCAAAAGCAGAGATTTTGCTCACAAGCAAAGCAAAACAAGGAATTCATTCACACTTCCCATCAACAGGGAGATGCTCAGCCATTTCCAGGAAGGCTGGGCTCCATCACCTATAACTGTTACTTGGAAGGACAAACACCATAATTCTGAACATCCCCCACCCTCCTTCCTTCTTCACCCAGACTTTATTGCTGAGCATGGCACCTTTCGGTCTGGAATACTGGGTCAGTAGGGGTCAGCTGTCCCAGCTGTGTCCCTTCCCAACTTCTTTTGCACACCCTGACTTCTCACTGGTGGGGCAGCCTGAGGAGCAGTGTTGATCCTGTTGAAGGGTCACTAAAACATCTTTGTAGTATCAGCACTGCTTAGCTCACAAAGCCAAAACACAGCTCCATACCACATACTACGACATTTATGACTGGCTGTAAGAGACTGAAATATTACAGTTTATGACTTAAACTTTTTCATGAAGGACTTTTAAAACTATATTGCAGAAGTTGCAGAAAAGACACTGAACCCTGAAAGGGGTCCTGCCTTGTGACGGTGGTCAGCTGCGTGGCCGGCAGGTCACCCCAAAACCCAGAAGCAGGTGCATTGGCAGACCTGGCCACCGCCCCAGACTCCCTCATTTAGAGAGACCTATTCCTCTTTGCCCAAGGAGGCATGGGCTCTCTGATGCTTACATGAGAGAGGTTATGCTTTGGCAATCAGTCCCTGTACCTTTGATGCACCCCAACTTAAGGATGTGTCATGTACCCCACAATTCCCCTTGTTATCTATGTAAATCCTCAAGGTTTACTCCACTCCCAGCTGATGCATATGCGATACCGGTCTGGAAAGTTCTGTGTTCCTCGGTAGATGGTTGGTTGCGGTTATGAGCTACGCCCCTCTGTTGCTCCTATTGGGGTACTCTCTATGTCAATCCCTTTCCCCCCGACCCAGCATTGGGGGATTCCTATGCAATCCCTCCCCTTCGTCCCCCTTCANGTGTGGCCGCGTGTGGCCAAGTGTGGTGGCGTGGCCATGGCGGCGACAGGGGACCCTCACCACCAAGAAGACCAGATGGAGGGGAGCAACAGACATTGTTGGGACCCCTGGATGGGTGATATGCTCCCACCTAACCCCTGTCACCTCTCCCTGTCCCCTCACCCCCCATGCACACTTCTTTCTCTGTGCCTTTCTTTCTTTCTTTCTTTTCTCTTTCCTTCTCTTTGCCTCTTTTACTATTAAATAAAATACATCAATTTTTTGGCACCAACATCTAACCTCATTTGGTTTTAATCTTGTTTTTGGGAATATTTTGAATCTTCTCTAAGTTCTTTCTGGTTTATGCACAGAGGCTTAGTTTTCTCTGCTCTTCTGGGCTTAAACCAGATCGTAACACTGGCCTAAGCACTGTGTGTGTCCAGCACTGTGGATTGAAGGAAGCTGCCTTGCACGGGAAGCAGGAAGACCCAAACCTGTTCAAGGGTCTTTGCAATGTGCCAACTAGAGGATTTATGAGGGTTGAATAAAAAAGAAATATTGTTAGTCATGTGACTGCAACCTCAAAACATCAGGAAACATCAGGAGGTATCATGCTGTGCATAACTCCTCTCTGTCCCATCATCATAAACGCTGATGATGCCCTCAGTGTTGTTCAAAAACTGTATAAAAGCCAGGCTTGTGCCCAGGGAAATTATAATTCGAATAGTCATGAAAAGAAATAGAGAATGCTGGCACTCAGTGCAATTGTAATCCCAAACCCAAGTGTGATTTGGTGAAGCAGTTCTTCAAGTTAATGATGCATGATCCTAATAACTTCTTCAGCTCTTGCTTAACTCAAGAGAGATGGATAACATAACATAACATAACATAACATAACATAACATAACATAACATAACATAACATAACACCCTATAAAAACTCATTCATAGGAACAGGATCTGTGATTGGTTCTTTCCTTGGTGTGAAAGGACAGGGAGACAAAACTAATTTAACAGATCTTGGACATTCTGAATATCTACAACAGGCTGTTCCACCTCCTATTCCCCAAATCGCGCACATACACAAAACACATGCAACATAAGGCTGCAATTTAAAATTAGAGAAGGCAAAAAGGCCACAACTGTACTAGTAAATAAAACTTTTCCAAGGCACTCTCTGCTCTGGAGCCATCTGGCATTGTCTGGATGGGAGTCTGTGATTAAACTCTCTTAGGCATTCAGCACAATGTGATCACACCCAAACTGCCTGCTGGGAATCATTGTATCTCAGAATGGCTTGGCTTGGAAGGGTCCTTGAAGAACATCTAGTTCCAACCCACCTGCCACGGGCAAGGAAATGGTTCATAGCGGATGCTAACTCCTAAAACATATCCAGGAATTGACTAAGAAGGACTCAGTTCTCTTGTCTAAGATACACCGGCAGCAGTTCCAACTCCACCATGGTGGTGACCATTGCAGATGCACTGAGATAGGTGCAGGAGATGTTTTCTTTACTGCCTGGTAAGAGGAATCAGTAGCAATTCTAGGAGCTGAACTTTGGCTGTCTAGGAATAGTTTTAGCCATGAGATTACCTCCTTGTACCAAAGTTCAGCCAGGAAAGGCTCTTGCCTTTACCTCTTCTCTGTCAGCTCCAACATCTGCAACTGTGCATTTCTTAACCACCCTCCTTAAATACAGCCACTTAGTGGCTTTAAGCTGAAAGAGGGTAGATTTTCATTGGATATTAGGAAGAAATTCTTCCCTGTGAGAGTGGTGGGGTCCTGGCACAGGGTGCCTGGAGAAATTGTCGATGCCCAGTCCCTGGAAGTGTTGCAGGCTGGGTTGAATGGGGTTTGGAGCAACCTTGGATAGTGGAAAGCGTCCTTGCCCATGATCAGGAGGGTTGGAATGTGATGATCCTTAAGGTCCTTTCCTACCTAAACCATCTGTGATTCTACGATTTTTACACTTCTGTCTCCATCTTTTTTGTTTTCTGTAGGTCAGCACTGCCTGGATGAAGCTCCAGGTACATCAGTATCTTCAGTGCCACCACTCTGGACATTTCTGAGCATGTTACTCAGATTTCCCAGTTCCATTCTGCACCTCCCAGTGCTTTAAGGCTGACAGCCATTGTTGGCACAGACAGATGTTCACGTTGTTGTCAGATTTACAGCTCTGCTCAGAATCCCTCCACATAACCCCTAAAGGTTATGCTGCCACTTAATCTCTTCCTCAGCTATTTCACCACACCTCTTATCCTCGCTTGGGTTTGTTTGACTTACTTAGACTCTTTTGTACTTTCTTCTGGCCGTTATCCACAGTTTATGCACCAATTTAACTAAATCAGTTTAGAAACCAATTTAGTAAAATCAGTACAAACCCCTTGGGTAGAACCAGATGGAGAATACCTTTAATTGATTTAATGTGAGTCAGGGGTTTTTGTAGTTGATTTGCCCTATTTTCTTGTTGACGTGTATCAGCAATACCCCACCATCAACATGAACATGGTCTCTCACATCTATGAAGTGGGGAATTTGTCCATGAGAACACAGGTCTGTTTATGTCCCCAAGGTATTTGAAAAAGTTTTCTCTTTTGCTGCCTTCTCTGATTGAAATAGTCTATATTTTTTAAATATAATGATTCATGTGAAGAGGTGAGAGGAGCAGGAGGCTCTGGAGAATTGTAATGGCATAGAAAGCCAACACTGCAAATACAGTGCATGTCACAAGTGACTTGGAAGCTGTAACTATTCTTCTAATTAAAAAAGCTTGAAAAATTAGTCAATTTCACACTGTCGCTATTCCTAAACCATCCCATTAACAAGGCTGGGAAGAAAGTTTAGGATTAAATATACAACAGGACTGAGAGGTCCTTCCTGCAGGTTCATCCTGGGCAGAGGCTGAGGGAAGCTGGAGTGGGAAAGGAATCCACCTCGCTGCCCGTGTCCCATCAGTGGACAGAGATCTTTGTATCCCATGTTCTATCCGTCATGGACACTAAATTGTTGTTTATGAAGAGACAGTCAGTAATTCCAAAATAATTGAATGTGGGAATTTAAATTGCAATCAGCTGCACATCAATCTAAAGGAGCCTAAACTTTGTTGTTTCATCCAATGTTAAACTGAATGAAGCAAAACTGAATTAAAGCCACTTTAATTCTGAATGAGAGAGTCCACACGGTGTTTTAATTTAGTTGAACTAATCCACTTCTAAAATTAATTCAGATTAATTTTCCTCAGTATCCCTGAACAGATCTGCAAAGCTGCCTGAGGGAGTTGGGAGCAATTTCCCTGTACATGGAAATTGAACGAAATAGGCTTCAGTCCAATGGCAACTCCACAATAGTGCCTTGTTTCAGCACTGTTGTTCCAGAATTAAATAAAGAATTGTTCCAGATTATCTGTTGTGCTCTAAGCCCTCATCCTGCCTTCCCTCACAATAATTTCCTTAATCCCAACGATATGCAAATTGAACGATGAGGTATCCAAATCCCCCATTAAATTCTCCTCCACAAAATTAAATGACAACATGGCAGAGCAATTTAGGTTCTAGTTATTTTTATGGGAAGCATTCCTTCCAAAATGAAAACAAACATTCCTTCACCCTCCTCGGAAGGGCTTTGAATTTCAGGGGATCTGGGGCTAATTGGAAGCCTGAAAACCAGCCAGAGTCAAAGCAAAACTCCTCAGTGTAGCTTACACTGAGCTAAATGTAGTGAGACAAGTATGTGTTAAAAACAAAGGGGAAAAAAAAAGGAAATCAAACTGACTTTTAAGAGTTGTAATACTCTGGTTTTTATTATTACAAGAGAGAGTTTGGATATATTCACCAAAGTAGTACATTGACAGGATCATTGTCTTTGTATATAAAATTGCAATTAAGTCCATGTTTTAATTTCAATTTCATTTCTTCCCAATTTCTTATGATTTCTTAAATATTCCTTTTTCCTTTTCTCTTTTATGTTTTTTAGAAAAAATTAGTAGGAAAATTCCTTTTTTGCATCTCATTTTTATAGCAAAAAAAATTTCTTAGCTTTTTTTTTCTCTGGAAATTCTCTTTTTGAAACAACAAATCTGTTTAAACTTTTGGGGATAAACTTAGACTACAGCCCATAAGAATCCTAAAGCGTGTGAAAAACAATGTTCAGCACTTTGTGCTAACACGGTGCTGCAACTTGTGAACTGCTGATAGAATTCTCACTTTGAGGCAGCCAGTTTTGGAAAATCAATAATCAGGCAGCAGAAGGACTTGCAGGCGCAAAACAGAGGATTTTTTTCAACAGTGGGAAGCAGATTTTACTGCTGAACTTCTTCACTAAAAATAGTGACTAAGTCATTGTCATCAACGATTCAGTCAAAAGTATTTATTGTGTTTTCTTCGTTTCTCCTTTTTCTTAGCATCGTTGGTTTTCCTTGTGTGTTGTGTAAAATGAGCATATTTAAAATAGGAGGGTTTCAGATGCTTCTTGCAATCTGGATGGGAAAAAGCTGCGTGTTCCACTTGGATTGTCTGGAGGGACAGTTGTGAGAGAGACTGTACAGAAGGGAGCTTGTTACAGCAAATAAACTGATATTAGAATGTAAATTCTTCTAATCTATTCATTATCTCTATCTGAGACCGAGCTGTTAGAGCAGTGGGTGGAAAAACGTCTCTTTTTGTTAAATGTCCTGTTGGTGGCAGCAGTTACAGTACATTTAATCCAGCAGCAAAAGTAAGAACCTGTTCTGGCCAGGTAACATGAGAGTTTGCAGGCAGAAAGGTGGTCTCAGGTGACAGTCTCCAAAAAGTGATGACTTTGTTCTGGCTTCAGCAGTTCAGTTTGCACTAAAAAGCAGTGAAAGAAGGGGGGAAAAATCAAAATAAAAAGCTGTCCCTTTTTTTCGCTAGGCAAAATTTTGGGTGAGAGTAAGAGCTGGCAAAGTTGGGCAAATAAAAGATCAGTTGAGAGCTTGGTCTGGGGAAAGTGATGGAGAGTGAAGATTCAGAGGGAGAAAGGGCAGGAGGCAGGAGTGGAAACAGACATCACTGAGTTTAGTGATTAAGGAGTAATTCCCATCCTTTTCAAGGAGATGAAAAAAATTTTTTTTTCCACCTTTCAAGGAGAGAAAAAAAAAAGAACTCCCAGAGAATTAGTAAAAACTTATCCTCCTTCCCATTTTTCCTGAGAGATCAGATTTTAGAAGCAGAGCTTTTTATACTTTGCTGCTGATTTCAGGTGTTTCTGGGTTTAGACCCTGTGGGGTCACTGCCAAGAGTGGCTGCCTTTTTCAGGATTTTTTGTGGACGCCCATGCCGGAATTGCAGGATCTTTAAGTCAGATGGGCATACAGTTATTGAAGCTGAAATGGATCCTGAAAATGATGTAGAGATCGGGAGAAATAATTTGTAGTGTCTGTAGTGATAGGACAATGGACTGTAGTTTAAAACTGAAAAAGTGGGTTTAGGTTGGAGATAAAGAAGAAATTCTTTATGATGAGGGTGGAGAGTCACTGGCACAGGTTTCCCAGAGCAGCTGTGACTGCTCCATCCCTGGAAGTGTTCAAGGCCAGGTTGAATGAGGCTTGGAGCAACCTTTTCTATGGAAGGTGTCCATGGCAGGGAGCTGGATCTAGATGATCTTTAAAGTCCCTCCCAGCTCAACCCATTCTGTTATTTTATGGTCTATAACATCAATCACTGCATGTCTCCCCTACTAATTTTGGGTCAGACACCTCACCATTGATGGTGGTTTTGATTTACTGGGCTCATTCATTTCAAAACAGGATGAGTAGTCCAGTTACAATTTTTTCTTCCATCAGCATCTCCTCTCAGGGGCCTGGGAGTTTCCTGTCCAATGGGGAGACTGGAGGGTGTAAGGATAAAGAAGGAGTTTGGAGGAACAAAGACAGATTCTTGTACTAGAGGCACAGTTATGAGACAATCTATACGATTTTATGGAGTAGGAGTAGATCCTGGTGATTTTTTGGGCTGCTGACACAACTTCCTGTAGATCAGATTTCTAATTCCAGTTTCTGCCCTGTAGGGGAAGAGTTTGTGCATTGGGGACAGTATAGGAGAGTGGAAAGGAATTCTGTACCTGCAAGGTGCAAATCCTTTTGCACAGCCAACACTCAGCTGTGTAATCTGACTTCTCTTAAGCAAACATTCAGGAATGCAAAGAGTTTTCAACATTTTCAGGGAGCCCCTGAGCTCCCCTTTGCCCAGCAAGGCTGGATTGTCTCCCTTACAGGCAGCAGCAGAGTTCCTTGGAAGAAAATGAGAAGAGAAGAAAACAAAACAGACAAACCTCAAAGTCCCCAAGGGAATGAACAGAAATAAACACAGCCAGTGTGGAAATCAGTGTTGATTCCTGCCATCAGATTTTCACTCTGTTTGACCTCGGGAGCAGCACTGACATGTACCAGAGGGCAGGGAGTAGGAAAAAAATAGGTGGGACATGTGACATGTGCAGTGGGGACATCTGATGTGTTTTAAAAACTCTGTGCCTTGAAGTTATTAATATAAACCACCTCCTAACAGCTTATACTAAGCTATTATTTGGATAAATAATAGAAGTGGAACATCTTCCAGTGTGTAAAGCCTTTAGTAAACCAGGAGCTTAAGGGAGCATCCCCATTTATTCATTCAGTGACTTTAACTACCCACTATTAAGTTTCCAGACATCTGTGGATCCAGATTATAGATAATTTCCCAGTTTTGATAGAACTAACAAATTAAGGCTCAGAATAATGCCATCATATTTTATCTGCCGTAAATTCAGCTATCTGATCTCAGCTAATTCCCAAGGAGGAAAGAGGTGTCTCCAATAGGCAAATTGTATCACCTGTAATTAACATCTCTCCCAGGAGAGAAAAGCTTGAGACCAGAAACAACAGTAGTTGTCTTTATCTAGTGGCTACCTAGTTGCAGGGTCTTATTCTTCCCCCTCCTCCCCAGCTAATTCAGTTTGTAAGGTCTCGTTAATACATGACATCATCCTTTACAGAATCCAGGTTGCTCTCTCCTCCTTCTCTAACTCCATGCTGCACCTCCCACGTTTGCTGATGATGGAACTGCCATTTGCACTTTCTGCTTTTCCAGGAGAGGAGCTTGCAATGCATTCAGAGATGCAGATACCCCTGTAACCACTGTAGAAAGAGAGGAGAGCACATCTCACCTAATTTCGAAAGGTGTCATGTCTGTATTTGCAAAGCAAAATACTTCAGATTTCAAGTTTTGGTGAAAAATGGGTGTTTCCAAAGGTCAGGCAAAAATATCTGTCCAGCTTGACCAAGATACATATGAAAGTTTCAAATGTCAAAGTGTGGGTCAAGTCACAGAGATATTCTTGTGTCTTAAACAAGCAGCTAAATGGATGAACTGAGAAGAGGAGCATCATCTGTCCCATTAGCCATCAGCTGCTGATCGCCCCAGGCCAAGGCAACATATTGGGGGACTTTGTTATATTTTCTTTTTCACTTGGCTAGTTCTGTTTGAGTCAGTGGTTCAGACTAATTACTAGAAAATAAATAATAAAATATGTAAGAGCCTCAGCAGGAGTGAATATCTCTGCATACAGAAAGAACCAGTTCAGGTCTCAACAAGCTCACCGCAGAGCCTTTAGCAATAAAGTGATCAAGAACAATGAAAAGGTATTTAACTTTGTTCTCTTTTTTATTCACTTGATCAGTGTCTGGACATCCTTTGAGTTACCACCTTCACCTCAAAGAAAACTAGAGGTGTTTTTGCTACCTTGGGCTCCATTCCTTGTTTTTCCACAAGTGGTAGGGCAGTGCAGTGATGGTAGAAGAACTAAAGATATTCAGACATAAATAAGTGATATCATTAAACTTGGCTTACTTTAGTTTGTGCTAAAAATTATGACGTCAGACCAAGTTTCTTCTCCAGCACCACTTTATAGTCAATGCAAAGAAATGGGCACTTCTTCAGAGTAATTTTTCTAACCTATCTTTGACATATATTTTAAAAGGGGATCACTCATCCTGTCCAAGAACCTTTACTTCTCATTATTGATTTTAGAAGATTTCTAGAAGTCCGTGATGAATAGACAATAGAATAAACTCAGGAAAATGCTGATGACTGAAGTTTCTGGAAAAGTTAACAATGATATAGAAAGTGTCAGAAGTGAGAACTTTGGGAAATTTTCACTGGGGCATATTCACCATTTGACATGTGGAAAATGAGCCTATATATATTTATTGGAGGAATGGAACTTATTTGAGCCAAAATAGAAATAAAAGTTTGGTAAATAAAGAATAAACTAATGCTACTTTCCTTTCACTTTATGATGTGGGGTTACATTCTGTTCCTGTTGGAATTGTTGATTTCTTTGTTTTATAGACATTCAATATTGTTAAAATAGTGCAAATAACTTTATTTTTCGCTGTGCTGCAGCCCTCTCATCAGATTCTCATGCCTTGCCCCACTTAAACTGATTTCTAAACATGGAATAGGTAACTTATATTGCCACACACTTCAGTTCTAGAGATTAAATTATCAACTGAATAGTTGGGACGGCTGATGATTCACTGCCTGCCTGATACAAGACATAAATCCAATAAAGGCAACGTTTTTACCAAAGCTGTGGATCTCTCACAAACATAGGTGGAACCACGGACTTGAGCCTACCATCATCATCAGGACTAAGAATAATTAAGAAGGTGTTGATTTGGGCAACTTGGCCAAGTACCACCTGATTTCGAGCCCCTGTTTTGTACCAAGCTGCTCACCAGCAAGTAGCTGATGTCATTTTCAGCAAATCATATGAAGAAGGGTTAGCAGACATTAGAGGGAATTAATCAGATCATCGGAAATCAGGCTTTAAACATCATTGCATCAGAACAATGAAAAGTTTTCTTTCCAGAACATGCTTGTGAGGATGTCAACAGTTTTGAGTTTAATCACAGAATCACAGAATCATTTAGGTTGGAAAAGAATCCCAAGATCACTGAGTCCAACCTGTGACCGATCCCCGCCTTCTACCCAGCCCAGAGCACTGAGTGCCACGTCCAGGCGTTCCTTGAACATCTCAGGGGATGGTGACTCCTCCACCTCTGTGGGCAGCCTTTTGTAATCCCTAACAACTCTTCCACGAAAAGATTCTTCCTGGTGTCCAACGTGAACCTCCTTGGGGCAGCTTGGGGCTATTTCCTCTTGTCCTGTCACTTGTTCCCTGGAAGAAAAGTCTGACCCCCACCTTGTTGCAACCTCCTTTCATGACTGTATTTAGCATCCAAGTATTCCTGTGAATGAGGAAAATGCTTTTATTTACTTCATTCATATTCAGAAAAACATTCAGAAGACCAGTAGGCTAATTTACTTTTCCCATGGTATTCATCCAAATAAAAGTGTATTTTTTAAATTTTAATTTTCCAGAACTACCATTTAAGTGAAAAATTTTTAAACACTCCAGTAGATCTCAACTAATTTCAATTTATGGAAATGTGAGGATTAAAAAAAAAAGCAAATTGAGTTTCTTGCCTTGCAAAAAATGTACATATGGCTTTGTACAGTATATACTTGTGCTCAAGAGAGCTGAAAAGACAGGCAAATAGTCTCTCTAGAACTGACACCTTATTAATCACCCAAAACTAAGAACGTTGGATCAGTCTTATTTGGAGAATTGGTTTCTTACTCCAATCTAATTGATGCAGAAACTGACATTAACAGCTTCTAAAAGTGTTTATAGAAGTCTCATAGTACTTCAACAAATGTGTATTTTCAGGGAACTTCTAAAGTCATTTTCACCTCGTTTCTTAACCTTATTTGACGGTCCCAAACCAAAATTAGATCATATTTGGAGGACTAGAGACTAGCAAGTGTTGCTTTTACTTGAAGCTGCCTGGTAACAGAGAGAAGAAGTTTATCATGTAATATTTCCATTAAAATAAACCTTTCAGGAAAATTTAAAATCTTCTTTAAGCTGTGTATTTATTTTCTCTTGGAATAAGGAAAGAGTACGTGTGAAAATGGCCAGTGTGGGTGAGAGACAGGTAGAGGGAAGCACAGAGAGATGAACTTCGACATTTAGATTATTTTTGAAAATGGGTGATACCATTTTTAACATCTTTTTAAACATCTTACTTGAGGTCTAGTTTTCAGCCAAATCCTTCAAATATGGATTTATATACATGAGAAGTCAATGCAATGAAGATGATCGTAAAGGTTGCAAGTCTTTGTATTTGACCAGGATTCTGTTAGGTAAAGTCACGACTCATCAAAGACCTTTAAGCTGAAGGAGGGTAGATTTAGGCTGGATGTTCTTCCCTGTGAGGGTGGTGAGGTCTTGGCACAGGCTGACCAGAGAAGCTGTGGCTGCGCCATCCCTGGAAGTGTCCAAGGCCAGGTTGAATGGGGCTTGGAGCAACCTGGTCTAGTAGAAGTTGTCCCTGCCCACGGCAGTGTTGGAATGAGATGATCTTTAAGGTCCACTCCAACCCAAACCATTCCATTATTCTGTGGAAAAAAGGAAACAAAAATTATCTGATTTTCAGAGCTTTTTTCCATGTTTTGATCCATGTTTGATACCAGAGACTCCCAAGTGGAGGCAGGGAGGAGCAAGAGACAATGGGAGTTTTGACTCTTAAGGCTGTATTTCTACCAATAAATTAACTTGACTGGTATCCACGTAGTCATCCATGAGCCCAGTTAAAATCAGTGTGAAAAATGCTGTCAGGGAGCAATTTAGCCCAGGCCAGTGGTGCACCACTCTCTGGAGAAGTCTATTCCTTCCCACGGATTACGGAGGGAGCCTACAGCTACTCTGCATCTAAACAGGAGCTGCAGTCAAGCTCTGTGAATGAGAACCATGATGTGCCAGCAAGCTGCAGCCTTTGAGGGCTTAGTCCTGCCACTGTCATCAGAATCAATTCTATTACTGAATAAATCAATTAAATGCTGTTTAACCCCAACAGAAAGAGAGAAAAAGGCCTTTTGTGAGAACGAGACTGGAATTAAGTCTTTTTTTCCACAGGAAAATCATGGCTGGACTCCAAGCTGTTTTATAAGTCTGATTTGTTTTTCCTCACATGTTCTTCTGGTACATTCATCTGCTTATTTGTTTAACGAATGTGGTGCTGGTGAGAGATGCTGGATTGATGCCTTGGGGGGAACAAAATCCTTTATTTGTCCCCAGGCATGCTAGAGCCGTGCTCCACACCCACATGGCTTCCCTCTGACCTGAAAGGACCACCTTTAAGGGGCAAAAAGCAGTTTAGTTTCCTGGGCCATTTGAAACTTGCCCTTTCCTCTGGATCTACCAGCAAGGGACAGAGGGTCATTGGCGCTTATTTTTATAGACAAGGGCACACTGTCAAGGGTTTCAGTTCATATCCAAAGCTTGCTCGTAAATTTTGTTGGCCTTGAAACCTCACAATAGCAGAATCTTAATTTTTTTAAAGGCAACTGCCTGCTAGGCTGGAAACACTTTTTTCTCAGAGTCTTCTCTGACCCTATTTCAATTCAGGAAATTTTAAAGGTCATTAAAATAGTAATAATAATAATAATTATTATTATTATTATAATAATAAAAATAATGCCATGAATGTTAAAACTCACTCCACAGTTGTCTAGACCTTTTTTTCCTCATACAAGTCACTACAAACCTCAGTCAAAAAAATATTCTATGCCGTGCTTTGCTCTTAGTCAGATTCTTCTCATTTATCTCTCGGTACAGCTTATTGTCTTGAAGGTGTTTTGCTAAAGTTAGCACACGTCTGGGTGTTCCCCTTCACTTGTGACATTAAAAACCTCATGTAATATTCCTGACCATCAACAAATAATTTTTCAGGCAAATATTTATATTTGACAACACCCCAATGCTCCGTACCAAGGCCTTGAAGAAGCTTCTGCAGGAGAGAGGGGGCAGGATGGAGAAAGAGAAGAAAAGAAAGAAAGAAAAGAAGATAAACAAAGTTCCCAAACCATCTTTGACAAATTTTGGGAAATTTTTAAAATTTTCTTTATCTTTGGCTAAAGATCATTGAAATATGGAATGTTGTCAGTCTGCAGTACTTAGGGGTGAAAATTTTTCGGAACATGTGTCCCAGGCTCTATTTTTTAATTTGGCTCGATAAAGGGCTTTGATCCTGAGATTTGGAGACAGTCCCCAATGCATCTGAAGGACAAACTCCCAACAGTGGGAAGCAGGAACAGAGTCCTAAACATTTTCTTTCTTGAGTGAAAACCACCTAAGCTCCACCAATGTGGATTACCCTCCTCCGGCATCTCTTCTTCAAAGGAGGAGAGGTTGCTTTGAAAACAATATCCTGAATCTCATGCTGGTTATGAGATAAACACACTCACTATGGGTCTTTGTCAGTACTTCGGGTTGCTGAGGAACTCCTGATTATAAGCATTTGCTGGTTCCTGCTCTCTCTGTATGAAGATGTTTGAGGGTTTGGAAATACAGAGCTCCATGGGTAAATCTGTTCCAAGTGGTATCTGCAATATCTCATTATAAAAACTGCAAAATGAGAGCTGCTGTGCCTTCCCCTCTTAATGTATTTCTTTATTGAGTGTGTCAGGAAGCGTCTCCCATATTAATATTTGATAAATAAAAAGAGATAGGAGTGCTGCAAAATACTTGATGCCACTCATTAACAAATCTAGAGCATCCTCCTCAAATTATCACCCTGTCCCCTCCCTTCATCTTTTCTCTTTCCACCTTTCCCCCCCCCAAAAAAAAACAAGCCAGGAAATTTACCACAGGAAATTGCTGTTATTTCTGTTATCATTATTGTTATTTCTTCCCCCCTCCCTCCACCCAATCAGGAGTTAAAAGCCAAAGGACAGCGAAGAGTAATTTCCCTGGAAATACAACATTTTGGGTGTTCTGGCGTTGATGCTGCATTTTTAATACCCACCCCTCCGAATGTGTTATCATTAAAACTTCATGGCTATCGTTTTATTTATTTATTTATTAGCAGCACCACCACCCCTCTGCTCGGCAGCGCTTCCTGCCTTTCCGATTTCAGCAGCGCCTGACCCCATTTCAGTCAATTTTCCATATCCTGCCTGTCTCGTATCCGCCGAGGGAACACACTGATGCTGTGTTTATGCTAATTTTATGCTCTCTGAGTTGTGTCTGTTATTCAAAGCAGTTGAAGCAGTTATTGCCAGTAATCTTATTTCTGCGCGAGCCCCCGGGGCAGAGCAAGCCTCGGAGCCGGTCCTGCAGACCGTGTCAGAGCCATCACAGCCTGCTGGTAAATGGCAGCTCTTTCCTGCAGAATCTGATATCAGTTACTTGGCAAACACAGTAATAAAATGAAACAAATCAGATTTTCAAGTAAATAAACCAGACTTCAATGGCAGCAACAATGGTCAGGACAACAGGATTTTAATAAGTGATGCTATACAGGGGAAAATATTGGAGAGCTGCAGCCCTTCTTCTTCCTGCAATCCCCCTGATCCAACCCAAAATTATCTGAACCCTTGCAGAATGAAAGCAAACACAAAAAAAATGCTACCAGGGTGGAGTCTGCCTTCCCCATTGGTAAAAAGGGAATTCACTGATGGCACGTACAGAAATTCCCCTGCCGAGGTGCTCTGAACTGTTGTGTTGGGCAACAGAAGAAAAACCTGAATTTTTATTCCTGATTTTCTGCTCCATAATGTCCATGGGACATTGCATGAGACCAAGAGAAAGGTGTTGACCTCTTGTTTGGGAGAGCCAAGAGTAATTCACCGCTTTGTCACCATTTTCTCAGGCATGAGTAATGTCAGGATGGGCATTGCAGGACCCATCACCTTTTCAAAAAGGCTTTGCAGCAAACAGACTCACCCCCTTCCTTGGTGCCTCCCTAAAAGAAAAATAACTAGCAGATAGAAAAGGTGTTTTCTTCTAAAACAGCAGTCAGACAAAAACTTGAAATTCTGCATTTTCAGATAGCCATGCCTTGGAAAGTATTTAAAATTTTGTCAGAATGCCAAAAGCTGGGGGAAAAAAATTGAATTCTGGCCAATATTCAGTTGCCAAAAATGGAAGCCATTTTTCTCATAAGAACATTTCCTATAGAAAACTCCAATTCAAGAAACATTTTTCAACAAGAAGACATTTCAAATGGAACATTTTCATGTTTTTCTCCCGCCATCAACAGCACTCAGCTTTTATTGTGCAGCTTAAGGCCATGTTTGCAGCATACTGTGCTCTTTAGAAACTTGCCCAGTTGCATTGAGTCCTCTATAGCAGCAGGAGCTCTCATATATAAATTTATATATCTATATATACATAAATGAAACACAAAATTCTGGATTTAATGTCTCTATACTGTAGTTTCTCATCTGTCAAAACTGATTAATAATGCTTCTATTTCATTACTAAAATAATTTTTCAACTTTTCTGAAAGTGTCTGTCTTCTGTTCTGTACGCTACCTGAACAGCAGAAGTTTAAATCTGATATCACTTTCTCCTTGTATTTTCTAAATCTGATGTAAGCATTTGGAACTTTACTTTTTTCTCCAAAATCATACAAAACCAAAGGGAACATTCAGATCACCCCCACCTTCTTCCTGGAGCAATCTTGGTGATATGTCTGATGGTAAATTAAATATTCCCTGATTCATCATTGTCTCTAAAGCCAATTAATGATATTTGACCTCACCCATTATGATATTTCTTAGTCCCCTCTGTGTGGACCCTCAAAAAATGCATGTTGGAAAATATTCCTGGTCCAGGAACTGTGAGATTTAAAAGTCTGGGAAATTTCCTCTAACTATTTAATTTTAAAGCACACACATAGCCTTTGCTTTTTGCTCTTCCCTGATCATAAATTTTGGGGATAATTTTTCTGTTTTCAGCTATGTTTGGATCAATTACTTATGGAGGTAATAGGCTTTGCACATCCAAAGAAGAACACTGGAACTGGGAAAGGGTCTGGAGCTCCAGGAGCGGCTGAGGGAGCTGGGAAAGTGGCTCAGTCTGGAGAAAAGGAGGCTCAGGGGGGACCTTGTGGCTCTGCACAACTCCCTGACAGGAGGGGGCAGCCAGGGGGGGTCGGGCTCTGCTCCCAGGGAACAAGGGACAAGAGGAAACAGCCTCAAGTTGTCTCAGGGGAAATTTAGGTTGGACTTGGGGAAACCAAAATTTCTTCGCCAAAATGGTTGTCAAGCCCTGGCACAGCTGCTCAGGGCAGTGCTGGAGTCCCCATCCATGGAGGGATTTAAAAGCCGTGTGGATGTGGCACTTGGGGACATGGGTCAGGGGTGGCCTTGGCAGTGCTGGGGCAATGATTGGACTCAATGAAAATAGAGGGCTTTTCCAACCATACCAATTCTGTGATTCCATGATTCTCCCTGTTCACACCCTAAAGCAGATCACAGGACCAAACACATCTTACTGACAGAGCCACACTCCCTGCTAAAACAGCTGGGATTGCTACAAACCTGTACAACACTTCGATTCAATTTTTTTTATGTCTAGCTCTTCCTAAGCTACTGTAATTGGCAAATAATTAAGAGAAACAATGAGAACAAGGACTGAAATAAATGGCATTATTTCCCCACTGAATTATTATCTGTACAGGCTTTCTATTTTTTTTTTTCCACACATAGTTTAGTGGAAATCTGGAAACATTTTATAATATGCTCACTAAAACAAAAAACAAAACAAAACAAAACAAAACAAAACCAACAAAAAAAAAAAAAAGCAAAAAAAAAGCATGAGCATCAATTGAATTTTATTTCTTAAAAACCAGAAATGTTTGGAAAATTTATTTTTTGAAAGCTTTTCCAAATGAAAATAATAATTTAATTGTTAAAGAGATGCAGACTGTATTCTGCCTGCTTCTGGACAGATATTCCTTGCAATAGTTGCATTTTATATGGAGATATTTCTGCATTAATGGAAAAAATGTCAGTTGATTGGATTATCCTATAGATTAGTTCAGAAACATATTCAGAATACGTGTATGTGTGTGCTTTATATGTATATATGTATAAATCTGGATTAAAAATAGTTTGATAGTCTTCATCAATGCTATTTCTTCTAAAGTAAATAAAACTTGTCATGACTTTGATAAGAGCAGAATTGGGCCACTTACACTTTTTACATCAATCTTTGACATCATTCTCAAGGGAGGTGGTGTCTGAAAACAAGCAAATACATCTATGGTCCTGCATCCAATATTACTTTTATATTTTGGCAATTTCATAATGAAATTAAGAAAAAAATGCCTTCTGAATTTTCTGGGGTTTCTCTAATTAATAGCATATATATATATATATAAGCACAAGTATAAATACAAATACAGCGTGGCCATGTAAAGCTTTGACAACATGTTCAAGTATCCATTGGCAGGAAGCTACTTTGTAATATTAATGGCAAATTGCTAGATTTATGATCTCCAAAAAAAAAACCACTGAGCTTTCTGTTTCTCTGCATATTGGGAAGCATTTCAGGCTCGGAAAATGGGTATTTGTTGTGTGTCCTTCTTCTCACAGTTCAAGTCAAAGGGTCCTGGTTTGCAGTATTGAGGAAGGGGGGTCACTGCTCACCTGACAGGCAATGCCAGCACAGGGGGTTTGGACACTTGGCCCTAAACTGAGGGACAGAGCCTCAAAGTTCAAAGAATCCTGGATTGGTTTGGGTTGGAAGGGACCTCAAAGATCATCAAGTTCCAACCTCTGTGCCATGGATAGGGGCACCTTCCACTAGATCCATATAACCTGGAAAGATGCTCCAAGCAGTGGGATAGAGGATCTCAGTGAACTTAAGTGAGCTGAAGCCAGGAGCTTTCAGGATGCTCTTAAACCACCAGGCTATTCCGGATTTATCTTTTCCTGTTGAGACAATATTTAGCTTTTTGACTAATGAAGCAGCACCAGGAACAGAAAAGGAAGGGCAAATTTGTATATAAAAGTTTAACATCCCTAAATTCTTTCTGCAGCTAAAGTGTCACTTGATCTCCGTTGTAAAATATGTTTCTAAGCTCAGTGGAATAAGCAAACCCTTCGAGGTGTCCTCTACAGCATCCTCATGCTTCAACCCCAAATTGGGATGTGAAAGAATGCAATCACTCCTCTGCCTGATGCTCATACTAATCCAGATCTCCTTTTTCTTTCCAAGACAAAAATTGAGTCTTGCCATTGCAAAGATAAATAGGCTAATTTTCCTATTACTGCTCAGTTACTTGTTGCATCACAGATATCACCTTGTTTTGAACAGAGGGTTTAAATTTCATACCTTTTCTTTTTTTTTGTTAGCTCCATTTATTGTGTAATTTATTTCCATGGCAGACAGGGGGGTTTTGAATAACAAAATCATAGAATACCCTGAGTTAGAAGGGACCCACAAGAGTCATCGAGTCCAGCTCCTGGCCTTGCACAGACACCCCAACAATCCCCCCCTGTGCCTGAGAGTGTTGTCCGAACATTCCTGGAGCTCTGGCAGCCTTGGGGCTGTGAACATTCCCTGAGGAACCTGTTCAGTGCCCGACCACCCTCTGGGTACCAGCTGTTTCACATTTGGGAGAATAATATGCTACACAACACTGTCATAGGCCAGCCAGCTTGATTATTTTCAAAAATTAGCATTTTGAGAACATTGTTTCATTGTTCCAAAGATATTTAGGCCAGTTGTTTTTAAAGAACTTTCCCTTCCATCCATTGTGGATGTCCCATCATAACTTAAGTTTCCACAGTTGGAATAAATAGGTTGAATTGTACCACCAATTCAACCATTATTAGAGTCAAACAAAGGGAAAAAAATTCCCAAGCCTGAAATTTTAACTCATCCTTTCATATAGAGTGTGGATTAACATTCCTGGATTACTCCAAAGAACCTCAATTCTTTCCATTGCACAGACATCAGCAAGACAACTGTTTATTTCTTTATGAATGAAGTCAGACCAGGGTTTGGAGCAGCCTGGTCTGGTGGAAGATGTCCCTGCCTGTGGCAGGAAATTGGAACAAGAGGATCTGTGAGGTCTCTTCCAACCCAAACCGTTTCATGATTACATGATTCTAACATGGGAGCTTTAAAAATCAGCTCCTCACCTTCAGATCCAAACAGCTGCATGTCCTTCTCAGCAACAATAAAATGGAAAATGAAAAAGATAAACCATCCTGGTAATGTTAAAAAAATTGCAATAATGTAAAAAGAGACAGAGATTTTCTCTTTTATTGAACCTCATAGAAATACATAATTTTTCTCACTTTCTTCCTCTCCAAAGTGTTATTTGCCATAGACTGAACATTACCAGTCAGAGGATTATCAAATATTGTTTCCTTCCTGTTTCTCTTAATTTGGCTGGAGGTGAAACAATCCAAGTGAATTGGAGCATTAAATTCCTAAAAAGAAAGAACACCCCTTATTTCCCTCTGGTGAGGCAGAGTACACACACGTGCACACACATATACACACATGCACATGTGCTCACAGACACACTATTTTAAGTCCTAAATATTGTGCTGAAACCTTTCTCCCTCGCATATAGGCTTGGGAAGAATTTAGTGCTAAATAAATGCTGCCTCAAACCAGGCAAGATAAAACATAAATCATTGCATTAAAAACCTCTAACAAGTCTATCTGCTTTTTGAAATGACTGGGAGATGAAAGAGAGGAGTCTCATTTAAGAAGGCCCAGCGGAACAGTTCTGCATTTATATAGCTGTTATCAAAAGCAATTCATTTGGAGATCAAATAGACTGACAGATAGGACAAGCAGGGGATCACTACTGCCTTCAGGCAGCCAAAAGCAAGGATGGTTTCCCAGTACCATCACTAATATTGGGTCTAGTCAATGCTCATGTCTATTATGGCTCGCAGTAACAGCCAGCTGAATGTTAATATTCACTCCTTACACTCCAGTTCAATGCCGATTCGTAGCTGAGGGAGTAAATAGTCTACATCCCTTTCTCTGAGGTTTTTTTCCTTTCCTTTTTCTGGTAGGAGTAGCTCCTTTTGTAATCATTGTGTGTCAGCTGCAGATTTAGCTCTCACAAAGGCAAGGCCACTGAAGACAAAAGCAAGACAATGGACTTTGCCGTGTCCCATTAACAACGTGCCATGCATGGACAGCACCTCTCTTCCTTGTGTGCTGGAGTCTTTCTGCTGCTTACTGGTGGAAAAATCTCTGTTTTGTTGGCTCCTTCCAAAATGTCCAGAAAAGCACTGCATCAGCCCAAGGCTGGCTGCAGTTTCTCCAGTGCAGCAATTCAGCACCTCATAAGGAAAACTTGTTATTTCCTCCCCAAAACCACCATCCTTACCACTGGGGTAAGCATGAAGGCTTATGTTGATTTTAGCCTTCCAAAATATGTTTATGGTGCTAAATAAGCGGGGGTGAAGGAGTTTTAAGTTTTTTACCCGGTTTTTATCTGGTTTTACCTGATTTTTTACCTTTTAAGTTTTAAGCTCAGGTAGCCCATAAATGGCTTGTGATTACACAGTTTAGTACAATTTTTTTGTCTAGTGGAAGATGTCTCCATCCATGGCAGGGGGTTGGAACCAGATGAGCTTTAAGGTCCCTTCCAATCCAAATCATCCTATGATTCTATGAAATCTCCCTGAAATGAAACTGTCTCATCCACACTGCATCACAGTTACAGCTTCCGAGGATCCCAAGAGATGCCTCCATGGCCCTAAAACATGAATATTATTTTCTGTTGGGTTTGTTGGTTTTTCTAAAAGGAGGTCTGCCTTATGGCCACAGTGATGTTTTTATTGCCTCATGCTGAGAATATATGCTACATGCCTTGGGGTGTAGTGGGAAAGAAATTTAGGATGCTGCAGGATATAAATGGCTGAGGATACTGATAGCAGATTCTTCCCAACAAAACATGGCCAGCGTAATACCCCAGCCATTTATGATAGAGCTGAACAAGGGACTTGGGGACCACACAGACAGTAAGACGCAACTGCCTTGGAAAGTGGGATTTCAACTTTCTGACTGAGTAAAACAACAAGCTAGAATCAGCACAAATGCAAAAAAAAAATTGGAACATGGTGTGAGAGTGAGTAGAGCATGTGGGGATGATGCTTTCCAACTTCTTTGCTATATCTTAAGATTAATTTTTGATTGCTTTTGTCTCCTTTTTATTCATTTTACATTGTCAGATGCAGCCATCACTGTATGGGAAACACTGGAGACTTGTCCAGGTTGTAATTCAATGGGTTCTGCAGGAGGAAAGCAACAGACAGGTAAGCTGGATAATTTTTCCAGGACAAGAGAGAACTGGGAGTTGTGGAAGGAGAAGGAGACTAATGAATCAAGAGCAAGAGAAAAATATGGGGAGGAAAATATGTGAAATGGAATGCAATTGCCAAGGTGGAAGATAATACACTAATTCAGGTTTTAGGGCTTAATATTAAAAAATATATACACATTCCTTACAGGCACTGGACCACCCTTACAAATTGGCTCTTAAGTGCCACAAAATGTCCTGCTTCCAGGGCATAGCTTCCTACAAATTGAATAGACCAATATAGCCTGGAAAGAGATGTGCAGAGGGTGAAGAGGGAACACGGTAGAAAAGGAAAGACCATTCACTCTCTTCCAGTAAAATGACTATGAAATAAAATACACAGCTCAAGAGACAGCTTTGAAACATTCAAAAGGACTGTTTCTTCAAAGGACACTTCAGCAAACTAATGCATTCCTTGCTGTATGATAACAAGAAGACATTCAAAACTTACATGGGTTAAAAAAAAAACAAAACAGCAGGACAAATAAATGGCAAGAAATCATCAAGGAATGTTAAATAGAAATGAGCTTCCTCTGAGCGGCAAGTCACGGGAGAGTAGCAGAACACACCAGGGAAACACCAGCTTTTGCTGTTGTCGTCCTTTTGTGATTCCCTTGGCACTCTGGACACATTTAGTCACTAGAGTAAGTGGATCTTTGATGTGGACCAGCCAAGTTATTCTTCTGTCCCCATCACAAGACATCTCTTTCCTATTCTCTGCTGGGTCTTGCTCTTTGTTCCACAGCCCAACTGCCCTGCAGATAGTTTTCCTGCAGACTTCTTGATCTGCTGACCTGAGAACCTATTCAGGGGTTAGAAAAAAACAAAACCAACACCATCAACAAAACAAAGTCATGGTCCCTCTAGTGCAGCCAGCTCCATCATAAGGAAATCCAGCACAGCACTTGGATGCCAAACAAGATGGGATGAAATACTAATTATGGTAAGACTTTACAAAAAAGGCTATCTGCCCCCATGAGGGTCCAAGCCTCCAAGCTAGTCTCTCATGGAACAAAAGTAAGTTGTCAGATTTGAATAATTTCCCTGCATGTAGATAAATCCTCATATTTCTACATCCCCCCCTCCCTCCCCTGCCTTCCTCTTCCCCCCTCTCTTCAGTTTTGCAAACAAGAAAAGAAACACTAGGAGCTATTTCACTGGATAACCATGCAAATGAAACAGGAGATTTAAATGTCTTAGCAAGGAGATCAGAGACACAGTTGGAAACAGCTGTAAGGGGCATTGGAATGATTATAAGGGAATTGGGTGGGTGCATTATTTGGCTTGGTGACTTCATTAGTGATATTTGGCATCAGATGCTCAGCTGGTGTGAATCCGAAGAGCTCCTCTGCACCTGCTTAACCCCTCTGAGGATTCACTTATTTGTCCTGAATATGGATTTCTACATTATGCTATTTTATTTTTTCTCCACTGCATTGGTCTCCAGGCAGCATTTTGAGAATAGGAATTCCAGCCATGGGAAGATATTTTTGAGATGGAACAAAACTCAGGGTTTATCTGTTACCTTGAAGATTCTGAGAACTTATTAGAGACAAAACCTTGGGGTTTGTTTCAACTTGCCCACCAGTAAACGAAATGTGGGGATACAGCATCTTTACACAGACTATACCCCTAAATTCCCAGTCTCTTGTCATTCAAATTTATAGCTTGTAATTTATCAGTGGTGTCTTTTTGCCATCACAGAAATACCTATGCAATATTCAATGGGAATTGTCACTTATAAATTTCATGGTCTCTTTTAAATATTTCCTGAAATAAAATAAAAATATGGTATGAGTTTTTCTTTGGTTTTAGCTATTTTTGCAGAGATAGGGAAGCATTGTTCTGCTCCAGAAGCTCAAGACCTGCCTGTACAGTTACTATATTTAAAGGGGAAAAATCTATAGCAAAAAGTAAAAATATGGTTATGCGTTGGTTTGGCACGGCCTGGTTTTGTGCAGCAGGGGGGCCACAGAGGTGGCTCCTGTGAGGAAGCTGCTGGAAGATTCCCACCATGCCCAGCAGAGCCAATGGCTGATGGCTCTGAAGATGGACATGCTGCTGGCCAGAACTGGGCCAGTGAGAGAGGTTGTTAACACATCTGTGATGACATATTTAAGAAAAAACCCAAAACAAAGTCATAATAGTTTGGGATTCTCGCCCGCGAAGAGGAGGAGGTGAGAATATGTGAGGGAAAACGACATGGTGACACCAAGGTCAGTGGAGAAGGAGGGGCAGGAGGTGCTCCAGGCGCCAGAGCTGAGGTTCCTCTGCAGGCCGTGGTGCAGACCATGGTGAAGCAGCTGTGCCCCTGCAGCCCCTGGGGACCCACAGGGGACGCAGAGATCCACCCGCAGCCCATGGGCAGGTGCCCATGCCAGAGTGGGTGGATGCCTGGAGGAGGCTGCGATCCAGTGGGAGACCCAGTGGAGAGAGAGGGCCCTGCTCCCAGGCTGGAGTATCCTGTCCTTGGAGGACTGCAGCCTGTGGAAGAGTGACCCAGGTCACAGCAGTTCTGGGAGGGCTGTGTGNCCCCCATGCCCTGTCTCCCTGCCCTGTTGGTGGGAAGGAGAGAGGGGTTGGGGGGGGGAAGGGGTTCCAAGGGCTTATTTTACTTCTCATAATCCTCCTCTGATTCTGTTAGTAATAAATTCACTTTGCAACTCAAGTTGAGCCTGTTTCGCCCTTGAAGTGTTTCTCCCAATTCTTATCTCACTCATGAGGCGTTCATTAATTTTTTTTCCTTCTCCCTCCTCAGCCCAGCTGTGGCAGGGGAGGGTGGGAGAGCGGCTCTCGTGGGTGCCTGGCATTGGACCAGCATCAAACCATGACAAGTTCATTCTGAAAGAACACTCAGTGTTTTGGGTTTTTTCCCATTTGTGGAAGATGGGGAGAAATAAGCAATCATTTGGGACATCCAGCTTGACAATATACCTCCAAAATGCAACTGCTTCTGTCTGTGGAAGTGTTAAAAAAAACCATGTACATGTGGTGCTTATGAACATGGTTTAATTTTGAGCTTGGCAGTGCTGGATTAACAGTTGGACTTGATGATTTCAGAAGGCATTTCCAGCCTAAATGATTCTATGATCTACATGGAACGGGTAAGGAAGACAGACAAAACACTTCTTTTTGTGCACGCAGTAGACACACAAAGTTCAGACTAAGTAATGAAAGAAATTGAACCTGCATTCAGGCATGATATGACTGGAAATACTCCTGCCAATAACAGCAAACTTCTCTTTCATAAAAGGACATGTTTCCACCTTTCCCACTCAAACCAAAAGTGCCTGTCCCAGGCAGTGCATTGTCCATGACTTCTCCTACCCTTGCATTCGAGTGAAAAGTTATCTAAAGCAGTGAAGAATTCTTGTCTGGAAAACAGACAATTTTGGTCAATTTTCTTTAAAAATATATCAGTGTTCAGAGGAACATTAAAAGCTTGGGGCACTGCATTTTTCCAAAGAAAATTTTAAAACAAATGTGTTTAAGGAAGAAAACTTAAAATTTGGTTAAATACTTAATTTTCTGTTAAAAAAAAATCTCAAAATTTTCATCATCCACATTTAGAGATCTAACATGAAACATCAGTAACTTCTCTAATGATCCTGGTTGTCAGGGCCAAGTCATAAAGGAAAAATCTGTTCCTCCAGCACTGCCAAGGCCACCACTAACTCACATCTCCAAGTGCCACATCTACACACTTGGAGGGGTGGGGACTCCACCACTGCCCTGGGCAGCTGTACCTGGGATGGACAACTCTTTTGGTGGAGAAATTCTTCCTATACCCTGTGCAAATCTCTTCTGGTGAAACTTGAGGCCATTTCCTCTTGTCATGTCACTCGTTAGCTGGGAAAAGTGATTGACCTCCACCTGTCTCCCACCTCCTTTCACAATCCCAGTACCCTCAGCCTCTCCTCATGAGACTTGTTCTCCAGGCCCTTCACCAGCTGTAGAGACAGATGTATCACACTCAAACTCTTTCTCCTACAGAGAAATATCAATAGTTTGGGTGCTAAGCATAAAGTCTGAAATTCTGGTTAATGCTCTAACCCTACAACTGTGCAGTTTTTCTGTCCTTCTTGTCTGTGTCTAAGAGCAAAGAGATGCTTTTCATCTCTACTTGCACTGCTCGCACCAAACTCTGGGGCTGATTTCATTTATGTCTGCGAGATAATGTCAATATTCTGGTTTGGAAAACACATTGGAGTTGCATTTTCAGTGCTGAAAGACTGCACAGGCCAGCATTAAAGGTGTTTCTGACCAGCAGAGCTCAGTCCAAGCAGGCAAGGTGTGAATGGGGCAAGTTCCTGAAATTTCCAAGGCGTTGGGTCATGGAGGTGCAAGCTCAGGAAGCATCACTGAGAGATCAATATAATTATACACCAAACTGCACAACCCCCTGATCAGAAGGAATAAGCAGAGGGTGTATAAAACATGCAGTGCTCATGGTCATGGGACTGCTGGAAGCTCCTTCGTGGATTGGGTCGAAGGACTGTTGTTAGTCCAAAATAAATCCGCTTTCACCATGGCAAAGTGCGGGGGAGCCTTTCACAAGGTGTCAGGGAGGCAGAATTTTCTCTCTGTGAGAACCTTGATCAGTGACCTCACGAGCAGCACCAGCGAGTCCTTGTAATGCACCACGGCCCATTGTGTGTAAAGAAAGCGTCCACGTTTTCAGCCCTCGGTGCTTTCGTTTCACAAAACCCTGCTCACAAGATAACTGCAGGCTGGAGCCATGAATCCATTTTCCCTTATTTACATGAATTTTCCACAGAGTCCTTCAGGAGGTATCATACTCAGCACTTCCCAAAGGAAATTATGTGTATAAAATTCATGAGAAATCCCTCCTTCTCTAGAGTATTAGTAGACATCTCTCTATTATGCAACCCAGGAATATTATAAACCAATAAATAAACCTTGAGATGAAGGATATTTGCCTCACCAAAGCAAACATCCTGAGAGGTGTGAGGAAAATATGTGCAGTGGTTTTAAAAGATAGTCTTTTTGGGTTTGGTTTTTTTTTTTTCAGTTCTGAAATATCTATGGTGATTAAGATCAGAGCAGTACTGGCTTAGCCTCGGCAGCAATCTTAACCCAGGAATATGATTCTAATCTGTAATCGTCCTTGTAACACGCCTATTTCATTAAACAATATTAATGAGCTTATATGTGTCATTTCTTGGTGGAGCAGAGGAGGAATTTGGTGGCTTAATGCAAGTGATTCTTTCCAATTTTTGTCCATTTGCACAGAGTAGAGCTGGAGCTCATCTGGAAACCAAGTTTACACCTGCCCATTAAAATGATGCATGCAGAATGCACTGTCCTCATAAACTTTGCAAAAGTGAGAAGTTATTTGAAGCAGAATTTTTGGAGTTACTAAACTGTACTCTGTGATTTAATTATTCTGTGGCTTTGAAAGAGGGTTCGTATAAATAAAAGCAGTAAATTACCACATTTACCTTTTAGACCCCATAAAACTGCATGTTCAGAGAATGGACACCATGGACTTGGATGGGCTCTGGAGTCAGCCCAAAGCAGACACAGGTGATTGCTGCAACACCCATTATTTATCACTGGAAACTTCTCTCACATTGAGGGGAACATTTTGAGGAGCAGATCCTGAGATCTGTAAGAAAAACGTGGCTTTACCTTCCTGACAATGCAGTCACAGCTTTCAAAGATTACTTTGCCAAAGCTTTGCACCATGACACAATCAGGCAGGAAAGATTTAATTTTATGGGAATTTTCTTAATATTAGAGGGTTGAAATATCTCTGAATGAATAAAGAGGACTAGAAAGTGGTGTCAGAGGTGTTCCTTGCTGCTCTGCTTCCTTTCCTGGGCCCTCTCCTGTCTTCCCCTTGCTGCCATGGGATATGGCATTGCCACCCTTAACAGCTTTCCCAGGATGAGGGGTGAGGTTGTACACAGTCTCTCTTCCCTCTTTCCTCTAAGTCCCCCACCATTCATGTTTTAATTTTCAGCTGGTTTAAAATTCCTCCTTTTTCTGCCATGTAAATTGTTTTTCTCATCTGTGTTTCCTTTGTGAACACACACAAAAATTCTCTAAAAAATTCAAAACTGCTTCTTCCACTGCAGACACCAAAACCAAAACCAGTGTCAATCCTAGAATAAAAGCAACCTCTTCTTATTTAAAATCTTTGTGTCTCTGGAACAAAATAACATTAGCTCCTTTGTAAGATCTTTATTCTGACAAAAATAATAGTTAGTTATTAGCTATCCATAATGATGAGAAGCTGTTCTCAGTCACCAGCTCTCAGGACACCGACCCTGCTTAGTAAATCCAGCCATATCCTTAAGTACAGTTTTTCTGTCCTAACAAAATGTACCTCATTTCATAGAATCCTGGGATGGTTTGGGTTGGAAGGGACTTTATTGATCTCATTCCACCTCCCTGACACGGGCAGGGACACCTTCCACCAGACCAGGTTGTTCCAAGCCCCATCCAACCTGGTCTTGAACAATTCCAGGGATGGGGTGTCCATATGTGGTTGATCCGCTGATCACACAACATAAGGGATCTGTCCTCTTGCATTGTTTATCATCCTCTGAAAGATGGAGAATCAACCACCAATTGTCTGAATAGCAACTTTTAGTTAAACTTTTTATTTATAGATGACCTGATCCCTCTGTGACCAGACTAGAAACAGACCTGCTCAGCAGTGACTCCTGTAAACACACTTTGAGGCTCTCAGCCTATTTTTAATCCACTTAAGGTGCATCATGTTAATTTTGTGCATCTTTCCCTAGTTTTATAATCAAAAGGTCATAGTGTAGCAAGCCAAATGCCTCACAGATGCCTATTGCTTGAATGCTGCTCTCTTTATCAACTGAACTTGTAATCTCATCAGAAAAAGAGCTATCAATTTAGTTTGACAGGACGTATTTTCCATAAGCCTGTGTTGACTGGCATCCCCTATATGTCCCTTCTTTATTCCTGAGGATGGGGGACTCCAGGGTATGAGGGAAGAGGCTTTACCACAGCACACACATCTGCAGCTTCAAATTCAAGCACCAATTGTCAGCTTGTCTCCTGGAGACTCCGGCAGCCTGAAATGGCCCTGGAATTATTTTATGCTTTGCTCTCTCCAAATCAAGACTGTCCTGTCTGGAAATCCAAGGAGGCCTTTCTCAGTCTCTATATAAATAATTCTTTCATACAGCCAACATTATTAGTCATAGTGTGCAATCGGTTCTGTATTAGAATAGTAAAGAAGCCCAGTGGCAGTGTGAAATGACTGATCTCCGGTGTGGATGGAGCTGGAGCCGAGGCCCAGCAGCCGCCTACCTGGAGGCAGGGGAGAATTTAACTTGGTGAGGCGGAGGAGGGATTGGTGATATTAGGGAAGCTGACAATTTGTGTGACATGACAGCTCCTCTGCACGGACTGCATTTTCTTTTCCTTTTTTTTCTCCTTTAACCCTCTACACCTAGCAAATGAAACCAGTTTAGGTGCTCTTATTATTTCTGTTTCTATTTCTACTTTAATTTCTATTTTTACTTTTACTTCTATTTCTAAATCTATCTCTGTATCTATCCCTATTACTATCACTATTACCATCTTTCTCTGACACTATCACTACTATTTTTTCTATTTCCATTATTATTTCTATTTCTTTCATTTTTCCATTTCTATTTCTATTTCTATTTCTACTTTTATTTCTATTTCTTTTTCTAAATCTATTTCTATCTCTATATCTATCCCTATTACTATCACTATTACTATCGTTCTGTAACATATCACTATTATTATTTCTATTCTTATTTCTATNTCTATTCCTACTTCTATCTCTATTTCTATTTCTATTTCTATTTCTATTTCTATTTCTATTTCTATTTCTATTTCTATTATTTCTATTTCTATTTCTATTTCTAGTTTTTCTATTTGTACTTTTACTATTTCTATATCCATTTCTGTTCCTACCTCTACTACTACCACTATTACTACTATCACTGTTACCTCTTTGTTTCAAGGATGGTCTCAATGGCTAATGGGAAGCCAGGATGGAGCTGCACTTTTGGAAACTAATTAATTAGAACGAGCCTCAGTGCAGCCTGAAGCCTGAGTGGGCAGAGTGGGCTGAGGGAGGGAGCAAAGCTGCATTAGCATTCTCATTTTGCACGTGAGGAGCTGAGGGGCAGAGACATTAAATGAGTGGCCTAAGGTCAGAGAGGGGAATTGGTGGCAGGATGCAGGCTTGAACTGAGGACAGCTGATATCCAGCCTAATTCATAAGCTGCGAGTCTTGCCCTGCATTACTTTTTCAGTGTTGCCTGTCTTCATTTTCCTCTCTGAAACAGGCTTAGATAACCAAAATGCTGTAGTGAATCTGGCTCAGGACAGATAGCCAAGGGAAATGGGTGGTTTTTTATGATTTCTTTTTCACTTGCTCCTAGTGCAAGCTTTAGTGAGCTGCTTAACTCTTCCCTGCTTCGTGTCATCTATCCCTGATTCGTGGACAACAGCATGGCTTTCCCTCCTAAAGGTGTTAGGAAAAGCAGGAGTCTACTATTTCTCTTGGATGGGAAAATTTGAATTTAAATCAGAATACCGGGGATGTCAAAGACTTTAAATAAAAATATTGACAATAGTAGTTTTTAAGGAAATCAGACTTCTTTAGAATTTTTTTTCCAGATTTTTGGGGACTATATATATCCTCAGCCATCTTGAAATGAAGTTCTGTAGGCCATACTTGGAGGATCTGCAAGATGGGAACTTTGACTGACCAGGTTGGCTCCCAGGTCTATGAGATGGCTGAAGCCCTCAATTCCTGTAAACTCTTCCGGCTGCTTTAGGTGGGGCAACCAGGCAATTCCAGGACCCCCACCCCCAAGATAAGCTGGTACTGGATGAGCTCCTGCTAAGAGGGGGAATGAAAGAGCAGACAACCACATTCAGAGGGTAAAATTGCCACAGGACATCTACTTTAGCAGTACTTCCTCATCAGAAAACAACTCATGTTGAGTTTGGGAGTGATCGGTGAAAGAACCCACTGGAATTAGGAAGTGCAGAGTCAGGTTAAGATGAAAATGAGTTCTTGACAAGGCTGGAAGTCAAGTATGTCATTTAAGTTATTCAGGTACCACTTGCACAGGGTGATTCAGCTTGACCTGCAATAGCTGTGTATGAAAAATGAAGAGCAGCACCCTCCTGGATGCATATCCGATGGTATTACCCTCAAACAAGGGAGAATTAAGTCAGTCTAGACACTTAACTTTTAATAATTAGGGGTAATGAATGTAGAATGAATGAATGAATGAATGAAAGGTGGGTGGGTTGGTTAATCAGTGGCCTCAATAAAAATATTCATAAAATCATGGAATCATGGAATGGATTGCATTGGAAGGAACCTTAAAGATCATCTTGCTCCATCCCCCTGCCATGGGCAGAGACACTTTCCTCTAGACCAGGTTGTTCAGACCCCCATCCAACTTGGTCTTGAGCACTTCCAGGGATATGGAAGTGCACTCCTGGGATGGGGAGTCCACAACATCTCTGGACACATTCTTCAGTACCAACTCGTGGGAGTAAAGAAAAATTTGTCTTGTGTTCAGGGTTTATCTCCCGTATGCGTTTCCTCCATCCCAATGTCAAACTCTACACAGCCTGAATAAGCAGCCATAAATATCCTCCCACTGTTACCAAAGGAAACCAATTATTTTATGCTCTGCCTGTGAAGACCAAGACTCAAATCAGCCATGATTTTGCTCAGCAAAAGTTTCCTTTGCTGGCAATTTTGCCTCTCACAGTGGAGCAAAAGTCTCATTTTCAGATAAATAGAGGTGCTAAGACCCACAGCAATGAACCTGTGGCACTGTTCACTTGGGAATAGTGTTTCAGACTTCAGTACATCATATAATCTACCATGCAATTGTACATTAAACAAGTGGATACTGAATCATCTCTGGACTAGTAAGCTTCTAAGCCTAGTGGTGGACATGAAGATAAAAAGTCCCGATGGGCAAGTCTTAAAAGGGAGTTGTAATTTTTGTTTCAGCTAATCAGCGTTTGTGTGTCTGAAAACAGAAGAAAGCAAGCGGCAGAACAGAAAAAAATGCAGCATCCTTCTTCCTGCAATGCACATCTTTTCTCTGGGATTAAAATAGGGTTTGCATTTTAAATTTTCATTTACTAAACAGAAAAATATTTTACTAGGATGGAATGGTATTAAGGAGAAATGATTCTTTGTGTGCCCTCAGGCCTGGTGAAGACAGGATTTGATTTGCTGTGTTAGGCTGGAATCTGGATTGATACACAGAGATGAGAAGGTGTTTAATAAAATTTACATTTCATTTTCTCACTTGACACCAGTCTCCTGTCACTCACCAAATGAAGGGAATACGACAAATAACTTTTGTCAGCACCTAGACACGGAGAGACAGTCGGGGGGGAGGGAGAGCAAGAGTGGGATATTTTTAGCATCATTCCCTTTGACGGCTGCAAGACTTGGCACCAGCTTCATCTTTAATGTACTTTGGAACAGAGAGGTGCATCAGGAGAAAAAGCACAGATTAATCCAACCCCCAGGTATGGACAAATACCCACTGGGAAATGAAAGAGATGACCCTCACCCAAAGCAGGAGGGAATTTGGGTGATGCCCTGTGCTCAGCTTGTGCGCAGCTCCTGTCTCTGAAAATGCAGGCTGACCCGGCTTGAGTCTGTCTTCCACAGAGCTGCTCCAGAGACCCTTTCTCACTCCACTGTCTCAGCTCTGTCACCTCTTCCTGTTCTTCTTCTCTCCCCAAATTAAAGTGCATGGTTTTATTATATAAGCCTTTTTTCATCCCTGTTTTTTTTCCACCTGACTCTGGGCTTTAGTTGAGGACCAAAGGTCAGGGCCCCAGTCAGCATCTATATGCCACAGGTTTAACTGCAAAAATCAAGAGGTTTTTTGCAGAAGGATTGAGCATAAATATTCTCCCTCACTTGCTGTATTACCCTTTATCTGTTCAGCTGAATTTTAAGTCGGGTCCCCAAATCCCACAGGACTCCTGCACAACTTGGAAAATGATGAAGAATGTGTGATACATCTGGAAAGCAAGGTGAATAAGTATTACTCCCTATTTGTTATGCAAAAAACCCTGGAAAATACAAGGCAGTACACTTAAAATAAAAGCAGAATTAACAACTTTTTTTTTTTCCACACAGGATTAGATAATTCAGTTTAACATTATATTAGCGCTACACTTCTATAAAATGTTCAAGGATAAAAGGTCATGAGGAGCAACCAACAATCCCAGAAGTCTCTCCTTTCTTAAAATAAAATCCAGGGAGGGCTAATTTCATATTTTCCTTTTTCTTATATTTGTCCCCAAGTATCCAACATTGCCAGCCCTCAGGTCTAATACAATATGGAAACTATTCAGAGGCTGACCTTGCTTATGTGCAATCTTCTGCCATGGCCTTACTTCAAAACTACATTTTATTTCCCTCTTTGTTGGTTCTTCCTTATTGTTTTTCTCCTTTTTGTGAACAAAAAGCGGAAAGAAAAGAAAAAGAAAGCAAAAGGAGAGCATAAATACCTCCCCAAATGACCCCCCTCTAACAGACATTTCATCTTCCAGTTAAAAAATAAAACTTTCTCTGTATCTTTCTGTTTTCCTTTTCAGAAAACTCACTAATGGCAGGGTCACTGTCATTTACTTTTTGTTCTTTGAAAACTGAAAATTTTGAAATGCTTTGGTGAGAGAGGAGAGGTTGTTGGCAGCTTCTTGGGAGCTCCAGCCCTGCACTCAGGGGTTTGAGCCATGGAAAAGAAGCTCTGGTACGTCTCAAATGTTCTTCCAAGGCTGACCTCAGATTTCTTGGAACTTCTGTGCCCCTCACTGCAGCCCATCACATCGTCCAGTAGGTGAAGTTTTGTACCTCAGGTAGCACCTACCTCCTGTCCCCACACCCCCAAAAACACAGTCCTTTCATACGCCAGAGAAATCCCCCCTTGCTGGTGTGTTCCAGAACCTTGGAATGATCCTTTGGGGTATCTGGCTTTCGCCCTTGCAAAATAATGCTGCTGGACAAATTATCACCCAGCATTTCCCACATTTCAGTAGGTAGAAAGCTGGAATTATTTAAAATCCTGGCAAATACATAATGATTGCAAAAAATTATGTCTAAAAACCTGTGAATCTGGATAACAGTAAGTGTCCAAAATCACCCTTGGATTATTGCATCATGCAGCTTCCCTGATCCACTGAAGGTTTCCTCTCACAGTTCCTAGCCCATTGGAGATTTTTTTAGGTGTAATTCACTGTTAATAAGGTCATTCATTGCAGAATCAGAAGCTCAGAGAAAAACCTTCTGACTGGACACTTGCCTCCTTTATTTGCCATTTATACCTCTCACCCTATAGAAATAAATGCCATAATAAATACAATAATAAATAGGGACTGGAAGTTATACCATACAGTGATGATGAAAGGGTTTATAATCTCATTGCTGTTATTTGGTCCTTCTTTTTTTTTCTTTTTTTTTTTAATTTTGTCTTAGGCACACAATTCCTTCAACCCAGACTGTAATTAATTTTACTACATCACCAGTTATCTCTGCTCCCTAACCAGGCTTGTCATTTTAATTTTTCACAGGCTTTCTTTTTCCTATCCATGTGCCTGTTCCTGTATCTTCGTGAAGTCTCATCAGCTCTGGCCCAAAGCCTTAGGCAAATTTGTCTGTAATGCACTCCTCTACTTCAGACATAAGAGGAAAACATATCACTCCCACAAAATGGGGAGGAAAAAAAAAAAAAAGATGGAAGAAGAATAATTTCGACCATACATTGTCTAGCAATTCAGACAAGCCTGGAGAGCTTGGATAAAAGTAAGGAATCCTTTCAGCTACTCTTATTTATGTCAATAAAGGAAGTCAGAGCTATTGCGGATGGGACTACAGAAAAAGGTTACCAGGTGAAAACCCCAAATCCAGCAAACTTAATGAAATTTTTGCCACTGGCTTCAGTAGAGTTGAACTTGTCATATTTCACTGACATTTATCATGACTGTCCAGAAAGATTTTGGGTCTCTAAGGATGGATCCGCACAGGCAGATCCAGAGATTTTTATTAATTTTTCCCACACTTTGAAGGCTTTCTTGGAGTCCAGTGTGGGGAAGTTGCACTTAGTTAAGCCCAAGCAGATTTTCTGGAAGTGTTTTGTGTCCCTCATAAAGCTGGTCTGAGTGTGGGCTGTGCTGGGTCTTGAATCTCTGCCATGACACCCCTACAGACTCCTACATCCCTAAAAATCTGAGCTGAAATCCTGCTGCTCTTTATGTCCTCCCAGGAGCTGGACTTTGACTGCAGCTGAATGCCCTGAGCTGGGCCAGAGGGCTTGAATAAGCTCAAGTCTATGAAGGCACCCACATCCCTCATGGCTAACCCACACATCACACAGTGCATTCTTCATCTGCCTCCCTCCGCTGCATCCCTACCCTGCCCTCACCCGGGGATTTGGAATGCAGAATGTCACAAATTTATCCATAAAACACCCATGGCAAAGGTGGAAACCTCCTTTGTCCCCACCCAGGACATTCTGTAGCAGCTTGGGTGTGGCTGTTCACAGAACCCTGGAATGGTTTGTGTTGGAAGGGACCTTAAAGGCCACCCCATTCCCATCTCCCTGCCATGGGTGGGGACACCTTCCAGCAGACCAGGTTGCTCCAAGCCCCATCTAATCTGGCCTTGAACACTTCCAGGGTTGGGGAAGCCACAGCTTCTCATGTAATCACACAGTTCCTGTGGGAGTGAGAGTCTTTACTCAGTCTCATGGAAAACATAGATGGAAAACATTTCAAAATAAATCTGGATCTCCCTCAGCCACAAGGCAGTAGGATCACATTCCATCCAATTGCTGTTGCAGTCGAAACCCAATTTTTTAGGAAAAGATGCCATTTTATGTTTAGCCATGAAATGGCTTCACCCACTTCAACCACCAAGTCTCATTCACACCTTTGTCTCTGATCACTACAGTGCTGTGTTTTCTTTTTATTTTCTGATACAAAAGATCCCCTAAATTTGTCACTTAGTCAGGATTTGTTTAATGTTTGCACCCATTTGTCACCGTGTTTTGTTTCAGTTTCTCCCCACTTCTTTCCCATGTGCCACCACTCACTCAGTTGAAAACGCTGCAGTTAAAGGCTTTTAGCCCTGCTAATTCCATTAGAGGTCCAGATTTACAAGGCATTACTTGTTCTGCATACAAAGCATGGATAAATTCAAGGATTTTGAACTAAAGGATTAATTTAAACCCTTAACTATTTCCAATATGTCTAACTTTTTCCCAGAAATAATTCTTTTTTTGTAGTATTTTCGTATAACTTGCATTCAACATTATTTTGAGGCATTCTGACATATGTAATTGTATATTATTTGCTTTTATACTGGTTGGGTGTGATGGAGTCACTTACTTAAAGTAGAAACACTGAAGGGAAATAGAATTTATGGAATGGAGGAATTGTATTTCTGTAGAGAGGGAAGGATCTACTGCCATGCACAAGCATCTGAAACTGGGTATCAGCTGCGGAGGAAAAGAAGGATCTCCAAATAATTTCACCAGCCCTGGATGTCTCTGAAAGGCATTACTTTTTATCCAGCCCCTGAATCGTGATCCTTAGGGATCTACACAATAATAATATTTTGGCCTCTGCAGAAAATAATGTAATACATGGCTTTTCTATACCGTGGAAGGGGTGAGAAAGGAAGATCCATTGCATTTAACAAGATCCTCCTCCTCAAGTGTCTTAATTCACAAAAGCTCCTGTTCACTCAACCAGAAGCCTGGCTCAGTGTGGAATCAGTTTAATTTCACCCCAAAATTATGATTATTAAGGCAGGAGCCACCACTGGTGAATCTATTTTTGTGCTTAGAAAACTGAGCAGCTTGACCAGAATCCGCACCTTAACTCCTGCAGCTTGAAGAGAACTGGTTCGGGGTTTGCTTGAGTTTTTTCCAAATCAAGGTTTCTCATCTTCTCTTCCACTGCTGATCCGGCCAGAAATCTCATCTTCCTGATTAAACAATTTTTTTCTTCAAAGGAGTATAAATTTCATCTGGTGCCACCAGGCCACCTTGCAACTGAGGATTTTATGGTACAGAGAGGGCATAATAAAGTTCCTCATCTTCCAGCTCAGTAAAGCAAAGCTGAGTTCTCTGAGCAACTGAAGAGCATCAGCATTATTATTATCCATAAAGAGCAGTGTTCATAACAAGTCAGTGATTTAAAGGTGTCCGAAAACAGCACCACGGCGAAGATTTGTTCAGTAAAATACTTTAATTTAAAAAAAACAATTAAAAAAAGAGAAGTTTAAGTAGAGTGGAATGGAAGCACTTACTCAAGCCACAATGAAAGTTGAATAAATGAAAAAAAGGAAAATATTTGTGTACACGCTGAGGTTCTTTGAATAAAAACAAAAGCATGTCTGGAAGAAATGGGAAAATTTCTATATCTTTACATTTATGCATACTCACCAGCAATGCTCTAGACACTAAGACTACATCCATGCTAGAATATTGTAGTGTCAGAAACCCTGTTGAGTTGTTAGGTTGATCCCTGACTGCTTTTGAGTGCAATCTCAAATCTGAACCATGAAGCACTCCCCAAAACAGCTCCTGGAGAGAGTTTTGGAGGAGCCAGGAGTATAGTCCTCAATGGGCACTTTGGACGCACCCACCCCATTTTGGGAACTAAGAAAGGTCGACACCAAAGAGTCTCTCAGTTGCCTGCAGGTTCATTTTTCCACGTGGCCTTGTGGTTCCCCACCCCAATACCTTCATGGTTTTCTCTGACCACAGAGGCAAAAGGCTCGGCCCCTCAGGGGCTGCAGTGGTTCACCCCCTCCCATCACTGCTTTACCCCTCTGCTGCCACCATGGCAACGCACTCTCTGACATCATTCTGGTGCTGGGGCATCCTTTCGGACTGCTCTCTTTCCTGGCTGTATCCAGCTGAAGTTTGGGGCACTTCCTGCTGGCTGGAGCACCCCGGGACCGTTGGCTGCTGGAGCTCCATGGGGTCACCAGGAGATCTTCCTCCATGGGGCTGTGGGTGACTGCCACTATTCCTGGCTGATGGAAAGGTGTGTCTGTCACCTGCCTTGGACTGGACAGTGCTTGGCTTTCTTGCTAACTTGGCTTCATGGAGCCGCAGGTTCAGCTCCTCCGCTTGTCCTGTGGCAGCTCCCACTGCTCCAGTTCCTTCCATATCTGTGAAAGCAAGACTTGTTTGTTTTTTACAATAATTATAAGACCCCACCCTCATGTACCTTATCCTTCTGTGCCTTTACTCTGTGTTAAAGACATTAATAAATCTTTTAATTTTTTTCCCCATTTTACATGGGCAAACAGTGATAGGACAAGGGGGAAGAGTTTTAAATTGAAAATGAGAGATTTAAGTTAGAGATTAGGAAGAAATTGTTCCCCGTGAGGATGGTGAGGCCCTGGCACAGGTTGCCGAGAGAAGCTGTGGCTGCCCCATCCCTGGAAATGTCCAAGGCCAAGTTGGATGGAGCTTGGAGCAACCTGGGATAGTGGAAGTTGTCCCTGCCCAGGGTGGGAGGAAGTAGATGATTATTAAAGTCTCTTCCAACACAAACCACTCCATGATTCTATGGTTAATTAAAAAGCAGTTGCTGTTTCAGAAATAATTGCACTGGTCATACATTTTAATTTGACAGAAATAAAATGTTAAAGCCAAACAACCTTTGGCTACTTCCACAAATAAATAAAAAGCAACAAACCCAGCTAGTTTGTGTTTATTGATACACTAACAGCTGCTGGAGCATCTCAAATATTTAACAAATTTTTGAATAAATGTTTAATAATCAGTTGTATAGAATGCAGTTTCTTACTAAGCTATGTATTGCTAAGACTGATAATATTTTAATACTACACACCCATAAAATGCATCATCCTTTTCTGAAACAGGCTGTAATTTAAGGTAGAACTTTATATTTCTAATATTTGAGTCCTACTCAAGGCAAAGCCTGTAACCTGCAACGCTGTTTTTAAAAAATGACGTAGAAAAAATCCAGGAAAAGGGAAATACACATTTATACACATATACACTATATATTTTTCATGTGGAAATTTTTACATCCTTATATATCTAATGGTTGTCAATAACAGAGGCAGTATCACTTTTAGTGACACAGCAGATATATTCTGAGCTGACAGTGTGCCATCATGATTGGCAGCCTCATTTTAGCATCCTTTGGATGCTAAAAACATTCATAATATTTTTGTAATCCTCTCCTTCCCCCTGCAAAAAAAAAAATGACAACAGCTGACACCCAAACCTTTAATATTCATTCCAAATCCACATCTAGTTCTAGTAAATGACTCGTGTTTGTGGACAAAATCAGCTTTCTTAGTCCATTTATCAACACACATTGTAGTCTTCAGCACAAACAATAACAGAGAATGTGCTGTTACCACTTCTGATATCTTAGGTTTGTCCTCCCAGTTTAACCTTTAACATCCTGTGACATTCAGCCTCATGGTTGCTGGGACCTTATGTTCAGATTCATTCTCTTCTGTATTTTCTGTAATTCATTAATTGGAACGATATTTGCTGAATCACAGAATATCTCGAATTGGAGGGGACCCATAAAGGGTCATTGAGTCCCACCCGGATCCCAACAAAAACGCCTAAAACTAAATCATATGACAGAAAGGTTGTCCAGACACTCCTTCAACAACTTGAACTCTGACAGCCCCGGAAATGACTGCATGCTTGTACTCATTTTTCCTGTTAAAGGGTGTTGCTGGTTTTTTCCAACTTGTACACTCATAAATTTAAATTTCAGAGCTGTACCTCTTGGAAATCCACCAGAAAGTTGTTACCAAAATTTCAGCAGTCAGACATAAAATTACATTTAGCACTTTTCCTTCTTAAGCTGGCTTTAACTTTAGGTAGTTGGCTGGTTTAAGGTACAAATTACATATATCACCAGGTTCAATTTTATTCTTTAGACACATAAACAAGATAATAAGGTCATGATCTCCAATACCAAAGCTTCATGTTAGTTCTGGATATTTACTGACTCTCTCATCTTCAAAGGTGCCATTTTCAACGGTGGAAATAAGGTTTTTGAAGCAATTTTGAATCGATGGAGGAGGCTGCAAGTTTTCTGGATAGAAGCAGTTTCAGGGACGAAGTACTGCCCTGAGATTCCTGGGGTTTTTTTTAATTAAATACAAACTATTTTATTTCATTAAAGCATATGGTTAACTGGATTAAGTACCAGCTAACAGAGCTCAGGCAGAAATTATATATGGGAAATAGTTCTCAGGGATGTGTGGCAGTACCAAACACTACTACTGAAATGGAAGATATTCAGTGTTTCCACCGGTGATTTGTAATTAAAACTGAAAATGATTCTGATGAAATTTTGTAAAACAAGGGGGAAATGGCAAACTGGTAGAAAGGAAGGAGGAGGAGCTGATCTGAGCAAGCTAGGAGGGAAGGAAACCCAGTTTGCAGGTTGAGATAACATCTTCAGAAATACCACAGTGATTTCTAGCTGAAGGTGTCCAAGGAGTTCAGAACAAGAATCAGTCAGGTACCCGTTCTGAAAAGGTTTAGGGAAAGGACAGAAAATTGAAGCTTGGAAATGTCAGTTGTAGGAGGATACAAGCTCTCTGTTGAACCACCAGAACAAACAGCAAAATGAAACAATATGTTCCTCCACCTCCAGGTGTGTTCTGTTAACAATGCCTTACTCCATCAAAAGTTCTTCAATTCGAGAGGGAGATAATTATGAGAAGCTGAGGAGATTTTTCTTGTTAGACCAAGGTTAGGCAAGGCAATATCTTGTTCCCTTCTCCCTGCCGTACTGCACAACTGTGCATATTGGTTTCTTCCTCATCTTCATCCTCAGCTGCTTTTGGTACAACATCCAGGGCCCCTGATCCACTGGACTTTGCATTCTACAAGCACCTACCAAAGAGAAAAGCTCTGTTTTGCAAGTCTTACTGTGGTGATTAATAAGTAAAGGCCCTGAAAACTTAATTGTGTTAGAAAAGCAGTATTTCTTATGAGGCGAAGAGCTACAAAGCAGAAACTAAACAAAAAGAGTGCAGCTTTGATTTCTTCTCTCTCTCTCCAAAACCAACAGCACTTTAAATAAGGGGGATCAAACATTAGACATTTCCAAGTCATATGTATTAAATTCACTTAAGATATTGTTATCCTTGTTTAGATTTGAACATATTGGGGAATCTTTTTGTCTTGCAACTGTTCCTAAAAGACTCTAAGTGGCTGAATTGCCTTTTTCTGACAAAAAAATTCTTTCCATGAATTATTTACACGACGGCTCCAATCAACACTCTACCTGTCAGCCTCCCCAGCCAAAATGAAAGTTCACTATGTAAAGGTGCCAAGGGAGAGTGGCAGCCTCCCACTGCGAGTTTATAGACAGAACTAAGTCAGCACGCATTATGTGTCAGAGCCGACATCAGACAGAATCAGATTCTTTGATCTCAGACCTCCACAGGAAGCTTAGATCTCAGACAAATTAGATAAAAAATGAATTTATAGCAGATATGTATCCTAAGGCACACAGCTGAATGCTGTGTTTTGGAAGAGTATGGCAAATATCAAAACACATAAACTGCAGAATTTCCTCTCTCCTTCTCTCTCTCCCTCTGCTTTTGTGATAGACACTAATTAAAAGGAGATAAAACTCCAGCTCGCCTCTTCCTGCCTCTTATGTAATCCACAGGCTTCGGTAAGAAGGAGGAAAAAGAAATTCCCAAAACAGAGTAAATGGGGGGTTCAGCAGGGTTATCCGAATGCCCTTAGATCTGTGCTGTTGGCAGGTGAGATAAAAAAAAAGCCCTCAACTACTGTAAGAACATTTCACACTTGCAGAGAGGGAAGCCGGTGCTTTGTGCTGCCAGCCACGTGCCCCCGGGGCTGTCTGCTTTTCTGTGACCTCGGAAGGAGTCGGGTTTGATCAGCAGATGATGAAAGGACAAGTCTGGAGGAGGTGTGCGGGACAAGGGCTGTTTGTGGCAGGACCCTGGGGAGTAAAGTGGGACACGGAGTGGGGTTGGTGGGAGTGGACATGCTTTGGGCTGCCGGGTTGGACTCACAGAGACCGTGCAAATGAACCCTGGGTGTTTTTTTTTTACCTCCAGTGTAACTCAGTGCAGTCCTTCACAGCCTGCAAACCTGTCCAGAGCTTTTGATCCCGCTCCAGTACCTGGAGATTTTGGCAGCGAGGAGCCCTGCTCCTCAAGGCATATGGGGACATCAGGAGTGTTGGTTCCTGTCCTACTCCAAAAACACTGGGAGAAGTCATGCACTCATTGAATCATAGGACACCCTGAATTGTGGGGAAGGGACACACAAGGATCACTGAAATCCAGGCCCTGTTCCTGCACAGGGCACCCCAAGAATAACAGCTAAGTGGGATTATGCCACTGCCTTCAGTGTAGCTGAGAATTCACTCCCTATGTATTAAAGGAGAGGAAATGACAAACAGAAGAAAATCAGGGAGGAGAAGGAGGAGGCAATAAAGAGATAGACCTTTTGAGAGTGTGCCACTGATCCTGTACAAACCTATAGAATCACAGAATCATTAAAGTTGGAAAAAACCTCCAAGATTATTGAATCTAACCACCAACACAGCACCACTGCATTCACCATTAAACCTCTCCCCAGCTGCCACATCCCACACATTTTTTGAACACTTCCAGTCTTGGTGACTCCATGACTTCCCTGGGAACGCCTGAACAGGTTAAAAGAGAAACTGACTCTTTTGGTGTCCAACCATTTATGAATTGCAGTCTCACCTCCTGCTACAGGCACTCCGCTTTTATTTGGTCCCTGATGGTAGCAAGGCTTGGTGGGAGATGCAGGAGGCTGTGCTTTTTCCCTGGGTCTCTTGGTGCTGTCCCGTGGTACATCAGGCCGCTCAGTCCTCGTTTCTGTAATGAAACACACACTCATTATCACCCTCAGTACATCTTCTGCTCAGCAGATATTATTAATTCAAGCTAAAATTGAATATATTGTTGAATATATAGTACAATATTGCTTGAATTATGGCACCAAATGCCGTGTCCACACAGCTTTGAGCACTTCCAAGGATGGGGATACCACCACTACCCCTGGGCAGCCTGTTCCAGTGCTTAACAATCCTTCCCAAGATGAAACTTTTTGTACTGTCTCAACTCAGACATGTTTTATAGGCATAAAGCTCTATAACCTTGAACTGTCATAGAATCATAGACGATTCTGAGTTGGAAGGGACCCACATTGATTATTGAAGCACAGCTCTTGTCCCTGCGTAAACTACAAATTATATTCTAATTACTGAACATCTCAGACATTTTTCTGAGTTTTATTGTCTGAAACCCATTTTGGCCACTCTGGGGATTTGTTAAATAGAATAAGGAGTCTGCAAGTCAAAATTTTTGCGGGTACTTCCAACTTACTGTTGCTTTTGCTCTTCCTGAACCAGCAGAACGAAAGAACAATGACGAACGCAGATGCTGCTGAACCCAGTATGACAACAAGGATCGTGCTGGCCTTGGCTCTCGTGGGGACAGGGAAGGTGGCAAATGGCTGGGACAGCACAGTGAACCTCACCCCTGAGAATTTAAAGCAGTCAGTTTATTACAAAAGCAAAAATGCTGGTTTCACAGCTAAAAAACCACCTTATAACCTTTCAACTGGGATGCCACTGTTAAAGATGCATTCAGGGACAAACCATAAATCCATCTATCTCCAGACACATCCAGCATTAACAGACAATATTTATTTAGGACTGAGTACCAAGACAACCCGAATGTGTAACAATATTTCTACAAGTTAGGTTTCAAGCTTTCCGTGCTTCCTGAAGCGTAAACAGCTTCTCTGCATTCAACAATACTTAACATTTCCTCCATGAATTTGTCTAACTGACACAAACCCCAGAGAATACGTTCACAAAGCATCTGCTTCTGAGGCCAAACAGATCAGGCCCCTACAGAAAACACGCAGCTATTCTGTGGGACAAAAACCGGTTGTGACATGAAAGTTGTTAATACACAGTTTTTAACAGGCTTAAATGTACCTGAATCATATCAATGTAAGTTAGGGGGAACCCAAAAACATTCACCTGCATGAAGATTAAGTCCATGATGCAGAAAACTTCCAGTGAACTTGTTAATATTTTCCACCATGTCAATAATGAGCATTATAAATGAAAACTTCCAGTGTCCCTGCTGTTACACAGTAAATATTTCGTCTCTTGAAAGGCAGAAGCTTTGGGTAATGTTCTGCACCCAGAGATCCCAAAGTTTTCTGTAAATGGCAAAATCAAGCCAGGCACTGCTCATGATTTCTGTGTTCAAGAGTTCATTGGCTCTCAGATCTGAGTCTCAAGGACTGGAAGATGCTCAGTACTGCCCTTTTGAAATAGAGAGACGTTTTGGTTCCCTAAATTATTTCCAAAACAAGTTCTGAATACAGATGTGCCAGGAAAGGAGAGGAGTTGAGGAAAACTGGCCCTGGTACTTCCTGTAGACCCACCTGAAGGATGTGGATTAGCACATCAACTCATTTTCTGTCTTACTGCCTGACTCATTATTGGTCCTAACCCCACAATTCTAATCATTTTGATGGATGGATATTTCTTTTACTTGAGTTCTGCTTTTAATAAAAATCTAAAAGCCTTTTTTTTTTCATCAATTCATTAAAAAAAATCAGAAGCACTGTCAGATGGAGGCTTGGAGACCAGGGTAAGTAGCTGTAAGTACTTTTAGCAGAAACTAATTAGATTTGTGTCAGTGTTGTCCACCTGAACGAAGCTGGGCTTCATCAGAACAAGGTGGGAAGCATGTTCCAATTGGGAGAAATCTGCCTGCAGGTACAAACACATATGAACTTCAGCTGAGAGAAGGAATCTCTCAGGTATCAAGGACTCTACACAGACAGGTGTTTAAAGGTGTTTTGTACTACTCTAATAGTTTGTGAGTAGGACGCTGTTGGTTTAAATGGAAAGTGGATGTATCAAACCCATTGGGATACATATCAGTGAAGGGAATATTACTGTAAAACAGGGAGCAAGACTATGCAGTGCTGCTAGGAATAGTCTGCTCTCCCCAGGAACTACCACTAAAACATTTGGGATTATTGCATTCAGCATCAGCTGCACCTACTGAGCTGTCTCCAAACAGTAAATTATGCCAGGGTAGGTACACAGAGCAACTGGATCATGAAGATTTAACCCAAACATCTACTATTTGATTGTTTAATTTCAGTTTATCTCGAACAATAAAATTAAATCTCTTCAGTAAGAATCTGGCAGTGTAAAAGCCTTTATGCTGTCTCCAGCATGGTTCCCAATTGCAAGGAGCAAAAGGGATTCTTTCTTTGGTATGCACTTTTGCAATGCACATTAAAAGTGTGCAATAATCTGATTTACGCAGGTGATACTTGCACAGGTGCATCAGCTGCCTGTAAACATTGTTACCTCTAAATATTCTCCATGGGGGAATGGCTTTAAGCTGAAAGAGGGAAGGTTTAAATTATATATTAAGCACTGTCACAGGTTGCCCAGAGAAGCTGTGGCTGCACCATGCCTGGAAGTGTTCAAGACCAGCCTAGATGGGGCTCTGAGCATCCTGGTCTACTGAAAGGTGTCCCTTCCCAAGGGGAGTTGAAATGCAATGGTCTTGAAGATCCCTTCAAACCCAAACCATTCTGTGATTCTATTATTAATTCTTAGTAACTCTCTGACTGGCTAAATATTTCAGAAAAGGGATCTCTGTTTGACCTTTGTTAAGAAAAAAGATCTTGGGATTTCCCTGAAATAGGTTTCCAAGCACATTTCATTAAGCTGTGCTTCCAGCCTGAAGAGTCAGATCCTGTGAGGTGCTGACGTTCCACGTGCTGTCACTGATGAGAAGGTAGTGGGACCTGCATGTGTTTGGCAGCTCAAATTACACAAAAATCCCCCTTGAAAGGCCCAACTCCAAGTGCTCCTGCACCCCAATTCTTCCTTTGCCACGCCATGGGCAGCACTGGATTTGGATGAGCCACTTGTGGCAGTCTAAATATTTGCAAACTTCTATTTTTTTTTGCTCAGAATTTTTCACTGCCCACGTCCACTTGGCCACTTCACCAGTCAGGTGTAGCTGTTCCCTCTGTTTTTTTCTGGCTGAGGCAAGACATGAGAGATAGATAGATAGATAGATAGATAGATAGATAGATAGATAGATCGATCGATCATTTTCAATGATACTTACCTGGTGAGATATCCATGCATATATATATATATATAAAGAGAGATGGCTGGATGGATGGATGGATGGATGGATGGATGGATGGATGGATGGAATGCCAGAATAGAGATTTTACACAGTCTTACAACATCTATATCTTAAAATGTCCTTAGACTGCCTGCTAGACATGTTCCTGTTTCTCCATAGACTTGCTCTCAGTCATCCCGATACAAGAAACCATCACTTTGACCTCTATACCCCTTCAGAAGCAGATTTAGAAATTAATTCTACCCCCCCAAACTGTTGTAGAGGCACTTCTCTTGTGCAGACACCTTGAGGATTTTACAAGGCAGAGTTCACGGGGTGCCTTGTCCCCAGTGTCCCCCTCAGCTGGCATTTCCAAGGAGGCATAAGCACACCTGCCTCTTCGTTACTGAACTGCTGAGAGGTCCCTGAAGGTGCCAACATCATCTCCATAAGCTCTCAGGAGAGCCCTGGCAGAGCCCAGACCTGGAGTCATGCTCTGAATGAGCATAACCCCCTATAAAAGTGACCAGGTGCAGGCAAACAGTCAGGAAAAGGCACTATGAAAATAGCCAGGAGCACGGATGGAAAAACTGTGAATAAAAACAGGGAAAAAAAGAAGGAATGAGAGGTCTTAGTTTATAGGAAAAAGTTTGTTCTGGCAACTTAACTGACTTTAAGTATCTGATTTCTTGGGATACATACTAGGGAATCCACGGAGAAAGAGGCACCTTTTTCTGACAATACTTCTCTGTACTAATTCATCAGTTTTGAGAGATCTTGCCTGAGTAGCACAGGAATCACCCAGCTCTCCCACTGCCTGGGGAAAGCTAACTTGGATGTGGAACACAGCTCAGGCTATTTAGGGGTTTGGCATCACTCCACCCATTCAAACAAAGTTTAACTCCTTTTCTGTAAATTCAGGCCACTTGTAGGGCTTTGATTTTATCAGATCAAAAAATACATGGAATGTGGAGCTTACCTGGAGGTGATGTGACAGTGAACACCAGTCTCCAGTTTGTCCCGGAGCTGGAGACAGCCAGATTGGAAAAGCTTGCACATCCCTCGATGACCTGCACTTGGGTGAGCCCTGGAGAGCCAGAAAAAATCGTACTGCAATTAACAGCAACCAGGTAAGTGCCACTTAAGGACCTCAGAGGAGCCTCATGACTTTAAGGGACTTCAGAAAACCTAAATTCATTGTTCATCCTAATCATAAACATTGTGTCTAACCCCAGAAATTTCACACAGAGGTACTCGGAAAAAAATTCCTGAGGTATTGGAGGGCTTCAGCTCCTAAATATTCATTCTTTGAGCTTATTGTGAAATGGCATTTCCTGCATGTCATGGGGATGCTATGTGAATGCAGCTGTTAAAGGGATCAAACAAAGGTAATAGGAGCTATGGACATGCACTAGAAAGTTCCAAATGCACATTTTTAAATTTAACTCATGTTTTGTGTAATTTAGCACTTCACCAAGGTTAGGAAAGTGATAATGAGAGTCTATTTTCTGTCCTAAAGGGATGGTCTCAAGGAGTCAGCCACTGTAACAAAGGGACAAGCTAAACCTTCAATTCTTTTCTGATTTGTAGGTGTTTCACCTTGTCTTTGGAACATATTCCATCCTGTCCTATTGTTAAATCTCTGGGAACTTTTCTTCAGCTCTGTCAGATGCTTTGAAAGGAGTTTGGCCATGAAAAATGTTTGTGGTGCCTGCCCTGAGACAGTACAGGAGACACTGTCAGCTGGAAACCTGGCAGGGGGAAACTCCACAGGGAGCATCAAAATGAAACCCAGGAGATGGAGATTCTCCATCACTTTACCTCTTGTTGTGAGCTATCAGGGAATGCATTCTGACCCAACATTTACCCTTGCCATGGTTGTTATTTCTGTAGGCTCTTTTTAAAAGTTATAATTTACTTTGCAACGGGATCCCCGTTTTATTGTGCGTATCTTTGAGCACCAGCCAAATCTTGGCCTTTGAGTGATGCTGACCAGGTCTGGTCTGCATTCAGGCTCTTGGGGTGAGAGGGGTGAAATCCTAAAGGCTGACAAATTTCCAAATGTTGGTTCAGGTGGGGGTGAGATGCCAGAACTTCCTCAGGATGCTGGACTTGCTCCAGTGATCACAAACACAGACTTTTTCCTGCTGAAAGACAACATGTCATAACTATTTGCTTTATGAAGCAGGTGGTTTGGCATTTTATTGCAGTTAAGCAGCACAGGTGAAGGTACATAAAGTTGAATGTGGGCAGGGCATTTCTACTCTGCCATTCTCATGTTCAGGATATTGAACAATGTGGTGAAGTAGCAAACTCTGAACTATGGCCAGAAATTGCCCAAAACCAGGTCTTAGGCAAAACCATGCCACCTATTAATCATTTAGCAACATAAATGATAAAGTTTCCCCTCCCTATGACTCTGGTATTATTTAATGTGTTAATATCCCAACTAGTTTTGACTACATACATGGGGTTTTTTTCTATTTTTGTACAGAACTTAGCACACCGAACCACCAATTTCATTTTGAGTCTCCAGGATCAGCCATGATATATAAATAACCAGTGATTTATACTGTGAATAGACTTGATGGGGATGTGGGAATCTAGATTTCTTTTATTGCTCCAGCTCAGTCCTGGCTCATCCATCTACCACTCATATGATCCTCCTTATGACAGTGTCTGCACAGACTACCAAGATTTTCTTGGCTCTCATACTCACTCTAATACAGAGTTTAACAGAGGGCCTTGTCAGCTGTGTTCAAATACTTTATAATTGCCGTTTCTAGCGTGTGATGAAGCCTGGAGTACTGTACTGTACTTCTCAACAGAGACTAGCTCAGCTTTCAGGCACATATGCTTCAAAGCTCAGAATATTACAGATATATATGGGAGTCTTCCCAAAGATCTCTCAGGCAAGCTGGTATTTAACGTAGAAGCACAGCTAATTTGGAGCTAAACTGCCTTCCACGAGGCACTTTGGCTGCTGTCAGATGAAGCAGCCTCAGTGTGCTAGACGGGACCCATTTCCATTAAATGCTGCTTTCATGTGCTTCAAAAGACGAGTGCAATAAGGATGTTTGTCAAAGGAAAAACTGCAGCAAACTATTACATGCAGAACATCTGTACTGTGCTGCTCTTCCTTTGCTGGAGTTTATTGACTATTAATTTGATGCATGTATCTTTTAAAGAATGTGAAGTGTCTTTCTCTTCAGTGGCTGTTTTTTCTTTCTTTTCCCCCTCCTCCCTCCCTTCTTTCTTTCCCTCTTTCTTTTCTTTTATTTTCCTTTCTTTCTTTCTTTCTTTCTTTCTTTCTTTCTTTCTTTCTTTCTTTCTTTCTTTCTTTCTTTCTTTCTTCCTTTCTTCCTTTCTTCCTTTCTTCCTTTCTTCCTTTCTTCCTTTCTTCCTTTCTTCCTT
>VZRQ01001128.1:2048725-2093217 GCA_013397975.1 Machaerirhynchus nigripectus
CCCTTCCTCCCTCCATCCCTCCATCCCTCCCTCCCACTGTCACTCACTAGCTGATCTAATAATCTGTGGCTCATCTAAACCCAAGCAGTTTAGGAACATGTCCTGAAAAGGCAGAAAAAGCAGCAGAAAAGACCAAAGGATTTTTCTAACCTGTAATCCTGGAACTCTCTTAAGGTAGGAAGAATTTCTGATTAACAGAAACTGGGACTGAAAGGATGAGAAGTCTGATCTACAGCACGAATACTACTTATCTTAATATCTTCTCTAAATGTGAACTTTTCAAGTTAAAAATAACACACAAATGGCTTTACTGTTACCAAATACTTTCTCTGCAATAGGGAACCTGACTTTTGCTCGTGTGCACTTCTTGCTCATATTTAAATATTTTATCAATTAAATTAGCAATGTTATAATAATTTCTAACTCCTAATTTACCAGCGTATGACTATCCACAGTTGTTTGGTTCAGCACTCTACCTTAACAACTTTCTATGTCTAAGCATGTTCACAAAACCTTGAAGGAAATCCTCATGTTTAGAGGTTCTCACAAATTTTCAGGAGTCTTTCGTGAGTTCAGGCCTTTTGATAAATGAGGAGCAGAAGGGAAACATTTACATCCCCCATGAACAAAACCCACTTTCACATTATAATATGTTAATGACAATACATAGGCAGTTGCTTCTGTCTGTACTTGGCCTGATCCTTTGCTGGGATAAAAAGGTTGTCGTGGGCCCTAAAGAAATTACCCCAGTTAACATAAACTGAAAATGAAGTGTTAGGATTTCTAATTCTCCATTCTTTTCTTTTTTGACCCCAGATATGTCTTTTCAAGACAAACTATAGAATATACTCCCTTTTAGCTACCAGAGAATGAAAATACTTTGTATAAGCTTTTTTTTTGCCTGTAGCATGTGACTGGGCAGTTCACCCAGCTCCTGCTGCAACCTTCTGTTTTCAGCCCAAAGACTGGTTTTCAAACACAGTATTTCTCAGGGAGAACTCCTAAATTTATCACCATCATTTCTCATAGCTGCTTTGCCATAACCCTTGCTGCAGGAAAACACATCCAAACCTTTCAGCACAGCCTCAGAGGAGTCCTTGAGATGAGCTGATACAACCCAGGGTTCTGCAGGAGGCCCCAGTTTGTCAATCCTTTGACCCTGGGAAGGAGAACAGAAGAGAAGAATTAAGATCTTATCTCCTCAGCAAGAGCAGAGAAAGCTTTCATGGTTTTTACAACTGTAATTTTTTTAATATATATGTCCCCTGTCTGAGGGCAGTTTGCATTTATGCAATGTCACATGTTACAAATGTCACAAAGTTCACCATAACTTTTCAAGAAGAGGCCACATGACAGAATGGGTCACACTGGAAGAGACCACAGTGGCTCATCTGGTCCAACCTCCCTGCTCAAGCAGGGTCATCCCCGAGCACAGGGCACAGGATTTTGCCCAGACAGTTCTGGAATATCCCCAGTGCAATCTGTTCAGTGCTTGGTCACTGCACAGGAAAGTTCTTCCTCATGTTCAGGTGGAACTTCCTGGGCTCAGTCCCTGCCAGTTCCTCTTCTCCCATTGCTGGGCCCCACGGAGCCGAGCCTGGCTCTGTGCTAAAAATCTCAAATATCCAAATAGTACAGAATTAATAGAAGTCTCCATCCACAGGGAGGCAAATTTTACCTTTCTGTCCAGGAAAATTATTTTTGGCTGTACAGGAAGCTGCTTCTCGATTTCTCCATCTGAGGGTTGCACCTGAACAGAGATGCTGTAGGGTCTCATGTATAAGCATGTTTCTGAGTGTTGTTGGCTTCTATTTCTTTCACATGAAAAAGGATGGGAAAAAGAAAAAAAGAAAATCAGAAATAATGACCTAGATGTTATTTTCTGTTACTATTTTCTACCTATTAATTTATCTTATCATATTTCTTTGATTCCTTGAGTGAGAGCAGCAGGCATGGAAATAGGAAGCAGTCATCACTTCTAAGCAGAAAGCACCACCAAAGTATGAAAAAATCCTTTTGTTTCTACCCTCTGTGTACAGATGGAAAAGTGAGAAATGAACAAAGTAATTTATGTCCCTGGTATCATGTTGGAAGTCTGTGTCAGAGACAGAGATTTTAGGGATCCACGAACCCAATGCCTTAGCCCCAAATTCATCATTGCAGTGCACTGAGAGCAGTGGAGCCTGCAAATGTTTCCTGTCCAGCAGAAAGATTTTCATTGAAAACCTTTGAGCTCCTCTAAGAACAAAGTCCTGGTTCATCTACACAAGCACAGCACTTACAGGGCTTTACTGCATTTCTTTCTCCTGCCATCACCTTCCCAATTTGCCAAGTCTGAGACTGAAATACAGCAGTTACAGACACCCCCTTGAAAGACATTGGTTTTTCCAAGCCTGAAATTTAAATTAGAACATCCCAGGAGAGCGCTTTTGCATTTGAATAAAGAATCAACACTTTAGTCTGAGCCTGGATCATTTCATTCCCTCTCCCAGTGCTTTGTGTCATTTAGTATCTCATATATATGTAATTTATATATATATAAAATGCTGTAATCTGCAATTGCAATGAAGTGGCTTTGGGTTCGGTATTGTCTTGAAATGAAAGAAGAAAAGCTATTCATTGATCTCTAGTGTTTGCTTAAAGGTGTTTATAAACACAGGGTATATGGCTCTTAAGTCTTCTTTGCTTTTAACTCATTTTTTCTAGTTTGGGTGATGGTTGTGGATGTTTTTTCAGAGTATTACTCTGTATTACAAACAAGAAACTGTTCATACTGCTGTTGATGGGAAATACTGGTCTGAACTACAGCTGGTAGAAAGATCAATTAAGATTTAAGGATACATGCAGGCTTCAGATTGAGGTTTTAGTTCTTGGCTCCTTATTTTGTATTTTTGTGTCAGTGGAAAAGTCTCAAAGGTAGTGTTTGGTTTGAAATTCATGTCAAGGACATCAGTAAGGTGCTGTTATCCACTTTCTCCCAAAAATGCATGTTCAGCTGTGTGACCAAAACTCACTGCAGGAACAACACACCAAGTCACTTCTTTTTTCAGGCTAAAGATCTGCAGTTTTCTGTGAGCTCCCTAGCTCCAGCTGAGCACAGAGAGGTTTAGATAAGTCTTGGCATAGTTTCTGTAAACCCCAAAAAAGTTTTTTCCCTCCTCAGCTTCTTTAAAACTGACAACAAATATGAAAAATGCCCTGAATTCACACCCCAGGGCCTACACGGTAAAATTGTGCTTTTCTTGCACAACAAGGAAGGCTGCTGCAAAATGTGGATCTAGGAAGCAGTTCTCACTCCCTGGGGTGAGTAGAATCATAGAATCATAGAAAGTTTGGATTAGAAGGGACCTTAGATCTTATCCAGTTCCCCCCCCTGCCACAGGCAGGGACACCTTCCACTATCCCAGGTTGTTCCAAGCCCCGTCCAGCCTGGCCTTGGACACTTCCAGGGATGGGGCAGCCACAGATTCTCTGGACAAAATGTGCAAACCTCAAGGTAAAAATTTTCTTCTTAACATCTAATCTAAATCTCTCCTCTTTTAATTTAGAACTGTTCCCTCTTGCTCTTTCACTCTTTGGTAAAATAACAGTGAAGAAAACAGAACAAAGCAAAACTAGACATGGTTAATTAAAATGGAAGCATAAAAATGAATGTCTGTTTGTGGATGATCTGAACCTGGCTAACACAGCATGGAATGCTGTGTTTGTATCCCACGTGGTCCAACCTGACTCATGCCGTGAGGGACCCCCTGCCTTAGGGCACAACCCTGTGCACAGCAACTTATATCCCTGTAAATGATGTCAGTGTGGAGGAGGAGAAAGGAGCATCCTGCTGCTCCCCTGCAAATTTCTGCTGGAAGGAAAATAGGCCTTTCCTGGCACAGTTTTGCCCTAGGGAGGTGGAGGTGGATGCGTGCTCATAGCCCAGCAAGGACCAGAACAAGACCTGCTTTTGCCTTCACCCCGTGGGCATGAAGGATGTGCTGTTTGCCACTACCCTGGAGTCTCCTGCTGGGCAGGAGCAGGCTGGTTTGCAATTCCCTGCTGACAGGGAGTAGCTCTGATGCTCAGCGCCCTGCAGCTCTTCTAAATGTGGGCACAGCAGGCTGCTGGGGTTGCCTCAGTCAGCAGGGACACCAGGGATCCCTGATCCTGTCACCATCAGCGCCAACACGTGTCTGCTGAACAGGCTGAGGCTCCACAGGAGAGCAAGTGCCTGTCCTTTAGCAGCGGGGAAGTTCGAGGGCATAGAAACTGGAGGGTCTACTGCAGGTATTATGGGTTAATTGAGAAACTTGGTGGAGAGATTTGGGGCAGAGGAAATAAAGTATCCCTGAAATCAAGGAGAATTTTTCATTTTATCTACAATTGCAATAATAACTATAATCATAAAATCATTAAATCATAGAACTAGTTGGGTTGGAAGGCACCTTAAAAATAATCTTGATCCAACCCCCTGCCATGGGCAGGGACACATTCCACTACCCCACGTTGCTCCAAGCCCCATCCAACCTGGCCTCAGACTCTTCGAGGGGTGAGGCACCCGGAGCTTTTCTGGGCAACCTGTGCCAGGGCCTCACCATCCTTACAGGGAAGAATTTCTTCCTGATATCTAATCTAATGTAATATAATAATATCATTACTAATATAGTTATATCATATCATCATAATAATTTCAGCAACAATATTAGTAGTAATAAAAATAAAAATAAAAATAAAAATAATATATAATATATAATAACAACTGCAATTATCAATTGACTTCAAGGGGAAAGAGACCAGGCTGAGAGCCTGGGTCAAAGGTCCATTAAAGCTAACAAACATGTGTCTACTAGAAAACTAAATGATGCCAAAAACAAGCCTTGGCACTGACACCTGATCACCTCTACCATTAAGCTGTCAGTCCCTCCCAAGATGTGGTTTAGATCCAATGGCAAAGTCCAGAACAACTCCCAGATGGTCTGGGAGCTTATCCAGTCAGAAAATATTCTCACTTGGAAGTTTGGATGAGGCCATGCTGTAATATATCAGCTGGCCTTGATGCCAAAGAACAGCCCCTGGCATATTTAATTTCCTAATAGACATTGAAATTAATTGAACAGTTGTCTAGTATGTCTGCAATGCTAGTGTTGTAAAATCAATATATCCTTGGAAAGTGAAGGAAATTGGGAAGAATTTCAGGACTAATATGACTAAATGAATCATGATCCAGCCAAAGAGACATCTTTCTTTGTTTTTGAAAAGGTAGAGATTTCCGATGAATTGAAAACAGGAATTCAAGAAAGGGAGGTGCAGCAAGGACAGGGGATAGGCAAGCTGAGGAATTGTGGAAGGCAAAGCAGGTACAGACTCACTGGAAGGATTGTGAGGAATATAACATCTTTGGGTGAGAATGGGTTCTGACGTCATGAGATGATGAAATAAGCCAGACCTCTGCCCTCTCAGCTGCACTGTTGGAGCTTTGTCTCCCCCTGCAGATCTTGTCACTAATTAATACAGACAGGGAAGAGAGGCATGAGGCTCAGAAGACAATAAGGAGTCTGAGGTCATTCCTATTTTAAGCAAGAAAATACATTGGAACGATGACTTTTATTTCCACCTGTTCCCATATTTTCGCACGTTATAGAAGGAAATCAAAGAGTCCAGCTCCTGGCCCTGCACAGGACAGACCCAAGAATCCCACCCTGTGCCTGAGAGCATGGTCCAAACACTTCTTGAACTCTGCCAGGTTTGGTGCTGTGACCACTGCCCTGGGGAGCCTGTTCAGTGCCCAACCATACTCAGGGTGAAGAAATTTTTTCCTCATATCCAACCTAGACACCCTATGACACATTTTCATGCCACTCCCTCGGGTCCTGTCACTGGTCACCACAGAGCAGAGATCAGTGCCTGCCCTCTTATTCTCCTCATGAGGAATTTGTAACTGTGATAATTCTCCCCTCAGTCTGCTCTTCTTTAGGCTGAGCAAAGCAAGTCCTCAGCCTCTCCTCCTATGACTTCCCCTCTAGGCCCTTCTTTCATTAGGACAATGAAGCTGATGAAGAGTCTAGATGTGGAATCACCAGAAGCCTTTAGAAGGAGAGGGACAGAGCGGGTGCATCAGATAGGAGAGAAACATTCTCCAGATTCATTAGTGACTTCCATTAATTGCTGATGATGAGTGGAAATTCCCCTAGTTACAAAACCAGTGGCGAGGAGCTAAGCCAGGCCTCCTCCATAACACACTCCCCAAGTTTACTGTCAGAGAAATGTCTTTTATTAAATGTAAACAGCATCCCGCCGGAGGTCAGAGCTCTGCTGCACTGAGTATCCCAAGGTAATACCACTTTAAGCTCCACATAAACTCTTAAACAGTTTCTATCCTAAAACCAGACCGTAGGTGGTACAGTTTTTTACGATATGTTATAATAGTGCAATAAATCTGTTAGCTTAAAATCGAATCTCCGTGGCCTTTTAGAGAAATCATCATTAAATGCAAGGCCCTGTTAATGATGCCATCCCAGTGAAATTGTTTAATCTGCTAGGGGGGTGGAAGGTCACCAAATGAATTTTTTATAATACATCAACTTGACACGCAATAGGGAAAACTGTAATAGATAAAAGCAAAGGAAAAGGGCACTGTCTTCTTCTGATAGGTCAATAGCAGCCAAGAGAGTCACTCATCCACTTTTCCTTCACTACCGTGCTCCTTTTCCATTTAATATGGACACCCAATTAATACCTCAGCACCATAGACAACCTCATTTTAGGTGAATTATAGCAATTTCTTCCCCCTTCTCCGAAATGAAAGTGATCACAATACATCATAGCATTGTGCGAATTAACGTTAATTGATTCGAGTTACCAAGCATTGATGGGCCACTTCTATAATCTGGTCCTTATTGGGAGCTGGAAGGGATGGAGGGAAGATTAGATTGCATCTCCCGTTGCTTTGACGACGGCGGTCACCTGATGGCTTGTTAGACAGTTGTACGCTTCTATTGCCGGCCCCAGTGGGGTCGTCAGTAAACTGGAGTGATGTCCAAACATCATTACACGCTGCTCCGATATTAAAGCAAAGGGATTAGCACCTTATTGCAGGCAACCTGGATTTGTCATTGTGCTGTCGTTATCCAATTTCCAGATGATAATGTGACTGTGGCCTGCGGGCATGAGGTCCTGCAGCCAAACCAAGGTGCCTGTGTATGTATACATATATATATATATTTATTTTTTTTAATACATATATATACACTCACACACACTCGTATACAGATATACCCATGCACACTTCCCCACAAACACCCAGCAGCCCAAGCCGTTTAACCCTCTGCTCACCAGATTCCTACGAACAAAGCATGTGGAAGAATTTTTCCCCCTTTCCCATCAGATGCTCAGCGGAGGCCAAGAGCACGATGCAACAGCAGGGCAGGGTGGTCTGGGAGCTGACACGGCCGTCACTCACTCGAATGTCACAGCAGACAAGCTCTGCTGATAGAGGTGACACCACTCACATGTTAAATAAGGCGGAGTGGGGACAGGATTGGTCCCTTGGAGATGTGGCCGGCAGCTCCTCTCTGCTGGTGCCCGTGTCGTGTAAATCATCACTTATGTTGCAGGTCCCGTTAGTTGTTAGGAGGGAGAATAAATCCATATGTGACACAAGCAAGGCAGGTTTTGTTTGACAGCACTGGGGTACCAGTGCTGGGATCAGATCTCTTTGCAGTGCTTGAGAAGCATGACAGGGACACTCCCGGATCTCCTGCACATGTCTGAACAACGTTAACTTCTGAGGGAACACTGGAATAGGGAATAGCTTCTCTTGAGCTGATCCTCTTCATTTTTAACTGAGATGTAATAACACAAACCCTTCAGTTTCAAAGACCAAGACTGGTGTGGGGGATATGAGGCAATTAGTCCCTCCTTCCTCCCACAGAGACATGTAAAGTCCTGTGCTTCTTTTCCCAAATCTCTCCTACCCTCTCCACCTTCCTCTTCCTCTGCTTTCTCCTGCTCTCCTTTCACCTTTTCTACCTCCTGCCCTTTCCTGCAGAGAAGTCATTGGGTTTTGGAAGGCCATTGTCAGAGCAAGCTGTGATTTCCACCAGTTACATGGTGGGTAGAATTTTATTTGCCTGAATCTTGTAATTCACAGCTGTCACCTTCAAGTGGGAATGAAAAATTCTTGGATATGTTTACCATGTACACCAGATACTAACAGGAATTTAATTTAAAACTTAAGGCTTAGAGGTGAAATGTATCTTGGTGATAGACCTTTTAACCCTTATGCTTTTAGAAGGGTTCCTGCTCAGGAGAGCAGCGGCGAAAAACTATTATCATATTTACCTACTATTATTGCAGAGGCAATGTGAAGATCCATGAAAGGTAGTTTGGAGATTTGCTTGAAAACTTGCAAGGGAAATGCTGGCTTCACACAAAGCTCATATACGAAGGGCTGCTTTTGGTATTTTCCCCTTCAAAACCAAACGATCTTATGGACAGATATCATATTTTGTGGTTGTTTGGAACTGTCCCTGAGTGAAAAATGCTTCTGCTTAAGTTGCAGTTCAGTTACTCTACTGACTATGGACCCAGGTCAAAAGATGTCTCCTTAGTTTTCCCTCCTTGATTTAAATATGAAAGAAAAAAAAAAGCTAAAATAGTAGATCTGGGGCCTAATATCTACATAATTAAAGACCTTTGTAGCATCGGCATCCCTGGTATGACTGAGTCTTCCCGACACTGACAATTCAGCTTTGATGACCAGTTTCGGTTTTACCAGAAGCAAAAAACTAGTAAGAGGCTAAAACTTCACTTTTGATCAGACAGATAAATATTCTATTGACACAGAATCCCATCACAGAAGCTCTTTTTACATCCGTTGTAACCATCTTCACTATGGGAAGATGTGTCTGAGTCTCTGAGTTCCCGGTGACCATCCCCCTCTTACGGCCCATCTCGCAGCTACTCAGTTTCCCAGTAGGGAAAGAATTATGAATTGACAATAAAAATTTCATCCTGAGTCCCAAAGTACAACTTGATGAGGGAGTTTTATATGACATAGCGCTTTTTATACGAGTATTAACCCCCACTTCATTCTCGTGACATTTCCTATCCCATTGCTTCCATAAAGAACCCATTACAGAATCTCACTCCTCTGATGCCAAACTCTCTAGGATATTCATGTGGACTTTCCCACCATTTTACTAGACTACTAAATGAGATGTTTGCCACCTTAACTATCCCCAAACTATTAAACAAATAAATAAATAAATAAATAAAATACCTAATATAATTTTGGCCATGTGGGGAAAAATCATGAAAATAGTATTGAATGGAAATGTGAAACGTTCTCTTCCCAGTTCTGTTGCAAAGCTGTTCTTGTTTATCATCTGAGGGGGAACCTACTTCTAATTTTAAACACAAATTTGTCTCTCAATGCCTTATACTCGTTTGTTCCTGTGCTGTCATTGTCCATTACTATCGAGAGATTCCTCACTGGTATTCAGTCTTGCAATGCATTTTCAGAGATAGAATGATATCTTCCTAAATTTGTTTTGCCAAATTAAACAAACTCTTTACTAAATGGTTTCATGATTCTACTCCTTACTTCTTAAAATAAACTCCATTTCCATGATCATCTTAAATGCCTTTCCTTTTACTTACTTGAACTGGATTTGTCTTTTTTGTACATCAGCTGGGTGTAAGTGGCACATTTTAAATAAGAATGTGTCCTGTACACCGTGTCTCTGTGAATATCTAACCCAAAATTAGTAAGTTTAAATTAAAGGAGATTTTAAGCTTAATTTAAGTTCCTGAATATCATCTTTTCCACACCTTCACTTGAGGTGTGTGTGGCAGATAAAACCTTGATATAACCTCAAGTGCTACAGTATCTGCAACTCTTGACATGGAGAATTTTAGCATCCTGCCTTTGCCTGCTCTCTGGAGGAAAACTTGGATCCTTATGCAGGGAAAAAAGTTGTCATGTCTTTTTTTATAAAACCATGTCCAATTTCACACAGCAACCTGCCTGAAACCTGCACAGAGGTTACCAAATCACTTTGGGGTTAGGAGGTGTCAGAATCCATCTGGTTTGAACTCTAGCCCTGACTGCTCGTGTATGTGCCATGTGACACAGAGAATTAGGAGTAATATCTCATTTAGTGCTCTGCATGGGAATTGCTGTTGGAATGAGCCATTCTTTGATAATTTGCTTCCCTTTTATTCCTTGCTGTGAGCCTCAAATTTCCTGCACAAGCACCATTTTTCACATGCTACCTCAAACATAACTCTTAACAAAAAAATATTTCAGTTTGTATCAGGTTAAAGGTGCATCAAGAAGGAGCAAAGCACCCTGCTGTAGTGTGGGGATAGGGACTAAATGGCTTCTGGATGACTGTCCGGAATTATTTTCCTGATTTTGTATGAAGGCACCTGCACAAACACAAACAATACATTCACCATTGTGTTTCTTGTTCTTTCATATTTATATTGATGTTAGAAAGGTTTTGAAAAATGGGGATTTCTATCTGTAAATACATCACAGGATATATTATACACAGATATTCACAGGAAGATAAACTATGTGATAGACATCCCTGACTCTCCAGCCGTGCAAGACTATGGCAGTCACAGCAATCACCTCTGTCTTCCCTTGACAAATTAATGAGCCGTGCTTGAGGTGACCCTAACAAAGGAGTTAAATTAAAATCATGTATAAAAGCACTTCAAACCATAACAGACAAACCATATTTTTTAAAGGCTTGGCCATGTGATGTGCAGATTTACTGACTAATATCTGACCACAGCAGGGTTTTCAAGGCTCCCTTCAGCCTCACTGTCCTGGGCTGCAAATGAACATCCAGTCTGTGCTGATTAAAGACCTTTTGGCTGTTGTTGTGTTATAGAACCATAAAATCATTAAGGCTGGGAAATACCTCTAAGATCACTGAGTCCAGCCACTAACCCAGTGCCACTGTGTTCACCTCTAAACTATGTCCCCAAATGCCCCATTCATTCGCAAGCCTTTTGAGGACTTCCAGGAATGGTGACGCCACCACTCCCATGGGCAGCCTGCCCCAATGCCTGACCGCTCTTTCAGTGAAGGATTTGTTTCCTAATATCCAGCATAAAGCTCCACTAGTGCAACTTGGGGCTGTTTTCTCTTATCCTGTTGTTTGTTACCTGGGAGAAGAGACCAACCCTCCCCTGGCTCCAACCTCCTTGCAGAGAGATGTTGAGAGTTTTATTGATGTAAGATAATTTACCAGCCTGAAAGCCCAGGGAGATGGGCCTGGCAGGAGTGCAGGTTCTGTGTATATCTGAGAGTCCAGTTGGGTTTTGCATGACTCAGGTGTGAAAATATTCCTCTTTTCCTTCCACAGAAAAATACATGGAATAGTTAGTCTGACTTGTAATCCCAGCCCCATTATCCGTGCCTGTGCCAGCATGTGCTGCTTAAATGGAGACGGATAGACAGTGGGGACAGTACATGTCCCAACAGGAAAACCCTGATTTCATTTCACAGGTTATCTGTGGCTTTATTGCATCAGAAATGTCAGCCGTGAGTAATTCCAGAAAAGCTATGACTGATGGGGAGCAATAAATAACAGTGCAGAGGAGCCCGAGCAGCTGAGGGTGGCTGAGTTCTGAGCCGGTCCTATGATCTGGTGATGTGAGTGTTCTCTTCAATAAACATTCCAGGTCCTCCCATATTTGGGATGGTGAATCTATGGCTTTAAGCTAGCACTGCTCTTGTGTCTGCAGTAAAACAGCTTTCTTCCTACAGAGCTCTCCTGATCCTTGCTGCTTGGATTGTTTCATAGAATGTGCGCAGATAGGAAGACAAACCGCAGCTGGGAGAGCAGTCCCAGTGTGGACATGTCATTTCTGCTTGAAAAAGCAGCTTTGAGGTTTCTTTGCTGGCACACAGAAGAGGGTGTTTCCTCCTTTAAATGGTCTCTTGGGATCATGTCTTGGGCTGGTGTAAATCATGGAATGCTTTAGGTTGGAAGGGACCTTAAAGCTCATCCAGTTCCACCCCCTTGCCACGAGCAGGGACACCTTCCACTAGCCCAGGTTGCTCCAAGCCCCATCCAACCTGGCCTTGGACACTTCCAGGGATCTAGAGGCGGCCACAGGTTTTCTGGGCAACCTTGGCCAAGGTGTCCCCACTCCTGTAAAGCTTCTCATGTCATTTTTCTGCTGTCCCATTTTACAGTGTCCTCCAGTGTAAAACAAACAACCCTACTAACAACAGTGATGTTGGTTCTGCATATCAAAAATAGAGTATGTCTTCAGAATTTGGCCCTGATTTAGGATTTGGTCTTGCAAATAATAATTTCTCACTGGGCTTAATGCAACACTGCAAAAAACCAGCAAAACCCCAAAACCAAAAGCATAAAAGAAGAAAAACAAAAACAAAAGCAAAAAACAAACAACAAAAAAACAAAAACAAAAGCAAAAAAACAAACAACAAAAAAACAAAAACAAAAACAAACCCCAACAAACCCAAAACAAAAATAAAATCACCCCCCACCAAAAAAAACCCAGAAACCTCAAACAAACAAAAAACCCCACCTATATCTGAAACCAAAAAACCAAAACAACAAACCAAAATAAAGATTCCTACAGTCACAGACCAGTGTCCTCCCTCTGGCTGCTTCTCCACCACAAACCACACAGTGTCTACTAAAAAAGTTAAGCATGTGAATAGCAGTTTCTATCACTGGCAGACATCAGGATGGTCCAGGGGTCAGCAATAAATGGGAGAGGATGTGGTATTAATTACAGAAGGTAAGTCTTAGACAAATCCAATTTCTTTCTTGCGTAGATGTAATATATGGAATATACTTATGCTTGGGTAAGGCTCAGTAGTGCACAACATCAAAAAATAACATTATGCAATATCAAGAGAGTACACAATAAGGTTGCCAAACATCAAATCCCATGTCCCCTATTAAAAACAGATGGGATATTACCTTTTTCATATCACCCATATGCTTTTAATACAGTTTCAGGATCTGATGCTGAAATACACTGCTGTCTGCTCCCATCCCAGCCCTGTTCCTCACTGCCTCCTCTGCAGATAAGGGCTGGCATCTGGGCTGTGCAAATAGTGGCTTTAAGAGTCTGAAAAGAGCAAGACAGGGACAGAGGAAGGAGGGAGAGAAAGGGTTGCTCATTGATATGGAGGAGAGGGAAAAAACAACTTTCAAAAAGTGAGTCTAGGTATTGAATATCAATAAAATTTAATATGTACAAAACTGACCAAGAACTCTGTAACTGGCAGAGCTCAAAAGGGAGCTCCAGTGGGAAATTATTGTAGAGCAAAGGAGTGTCCTCTGTTCTGTCAAAATGAGATGCAGGTCTGTTGCTGTATCTGCATGGAGATACAAACATAAAGCCACTACTGATAAAATGCATGGGAGGTTTTGTGGGCTGATAAATTACAAACAGAAAAGTCAAACATGGGGGCCCAGATCATGTGGGATGTGGGATCTGGGCAAAGAGACAGAATTGGGTTCTGGAAAGTTAGAACTGAAAAAGAATTGAAGAATACAGTGAGCAAACAGAAGACCATGAGCTCTCCTGTTTCTGTGGGAGAATGGGTTAATGGGATCGTTGAATTGTGCCAGTAGAAAATGGGATTTTATACCACTTTTGCATTTGCCACAATACCATACAATCATAGAATACTGGGTTGGAAGGGACCTCAATGATCATGTGGTCCAACCTTTTTTTGGAAAATTCATGGTCTAGTCAAGGTGGCCCAGCACCATGTCCAGCTGAATCTTTAAAATGTCCAAAGCTGGGGAATCCTCCAAGATGGAAACCTTGACTTTCAGTCATGCACACTTCCAAAAGGATTCAGAAAACAGAGTCAGAGAAAGAAAGAAACACTGACCAGAACTCAAACCTTTCAAATTTTTTTCAAAGTAGACAGTGAGGTGATTTGATTACTCTGAAGGTATCTGGAGGAGGAGGAGGAGGACTCAATACCCAGAAAGTTACTGATGTAAAAGTGGAGGAAAGAACAAGAAGCTCTCGAGAGAAGCTAAAGGGAGAGGCTGACAAGAGAAAATGGGCGAGTATTTGTGACAGCAAGAACAGGAATAGCATCCAACATCTAGACACATGTTCAGTAGTACTGGATGAGTCCAGCTCTTGTATCATCAAGACCAGATGGTTTTCCAGAATTTTAGCTAAAAAGAAAGATCGATACTAAGGCATCAAAGTGAAGAGTAGTGGCCTGTATTATGCAGGATATTGAAGTAAAAGATGAAATAGACTTTTGAGGCCTTAAATTTTAAAAGTATATGAATGAATGTTTAGATCTTCAAAATAGTTAAGGCAACAATCCTTCTTCAAGTATGAATCCCTGCTGCCACATCAATTTATAAACATTCATAAATTTAATTATTTAGAATTTAAGAGCTGTGATAGCCAGAATTAACTCAATTCTTTATAGTTTCAAGGCAGACTTCCAGGAACTCTGTTCCTCATTTAAAGCACCACTGACATCTCTGCACCACAGATTCATGAGCACCAACAGAAAAACATGGCAATTGATACTTGGGACTCCAGCTAGTATTTGGGCATAGCTCTGACATCACAGAATCATGGAATGGTTTGGGTTGGAATGGACCTTAAAGATGATCTCATTCCACCCCCTGCCATGGGCAGGGACACCTTCCAAAAGACCAGGTTGCTCCCAGCCCTGTCCAACCTGACCTTGGACACTTCTAGGGATGGGGCAGCCACAGCTTCTCTGGGCAAGTCGTGGAAACTTTATAATGTGTTTCAGATTGGTTAATCATATTTCAGTCAATGGAGAACTTACTTATTAAACAGATCAAGTGGATAAATTGCCTCACTACACTTAAATCAGTAGCTGGTAATGATACGTCTGCTACTTACCTACTGTTACCTTCTGCTGGGGACAGCAAGGCAGACTGGGTCACCATTAAAGTATCAACTGGCAAGCCAAGGCCACTCTGAAGGTCTCCAGTCTGGTGAGTATTGATAATTGTTCTGGCCAAACTCTTTAAGTTGTCCCTTGTCAACTCATTTCTTGGATGACCTGGCAGATCACCAAGCTCAATGATCAGCACTCTTGATGGACCAGCCCCATCAGGTGGATGCAGAGCCCGGGTGCTCCCTGGTTGTGTCCCCTCTTCCCATGGGCCATATCTGCTATGAAAGGCTGTGCAAAATGCCATGTTGGGGCAATGATACCTCTTTTTGCTGGCACTGGCTGAGATTACCTTCAGTGTGCTTTCACCTCCCAGCACATTATGGACTACTCTGACTTGGTCATAACCAACCTTCAAGAAATCAGCCAATCGACGTATTATGGTTGCCTCACCCTCGTCCCCAACAGCCTCAGTTACAGTGAAAGCCACAAGAAGGGAAAGGCCAGCAACTATTTCCACGGGTTCCTTCTCATGGAGGAGAACATAGAGAAGGTTGTCCTCAAAGCTGAAGTAATTGGCTCCTGCCCCTTCGTTCAGTGAAAAAGAAGATGGGTTTGGAGAGACATAATTCCCTTGGACAAAAACACGAAGGCTGAGTGTTTCAGTGAAGAATATGGCCAGGGGCAGCCTTGTTGTGTTTTGGCCACTGAGGAGGTAGAGTCTGAAAGTCAGAGGTGCCAGGTCTGGGAAGCAAACCGTGGTGAGTTTGGTGGACGGCAGAACAGAGAAGAAAGTAGAACGATGCTCCACAGGGTTGCACAAAGAATGTGAGGTCTCATCACTGAAGGTATCCATAAAACTGCCAGTCATTGTAACCACTGGGAACAGCCTCTGGCTGTCCACACTGGAGTCCAAGTTTTCTAACATGACAAGTGCATGATCCGTCTGTTTGCAGAAGTAGCCTTGTACTGAGGGCTTGAAGAGGCACTTACTGTCATCTCTGTAAATTCCTGGAAGAGAATAAAGGGAGATGGGGAAAAAAAAATAATTGTATCAGATATCACCTCGAAATTTTTTTTAATAGCTCCTTATTTTCCCATTCCAAATTTAAAGTCCCTTTGCCAGTGCTAAAATTTTACATAATTTTAAGAGAAGCCTGGGAACTGAGGGATATTAAACAGGTAGAAACCGCATCTACCTCTAGATGTTTTAGAGCTGAAAATTGTTAAAGACTGAAAACAAAGTTATCAGTCTTTAACAATTAGTTGAAAGGTTGGACCTTAAATATCATCTAGTTACCCACCTTGTTCTTTCTAGATATCGAACTGTGATATCCATTGAATGAGCAGACATGCAAGACAGACTTTTTCTCTGGCCCAACACTACGTCCCTATGTCCTTGTGTCTTCTACATTTTCCTGGTCCCAAGCCTGTAGCAGGGTGATGAATCAGGGCATAACTGCAATTCTTTGGGAGGACAATTTAACTCTACAAAATGCTGCTTCATCCCACTCACAAAGACTGTGCTTCAAACAGAAAACACTACAAAGGACCAGAACATCATTAATTTACTCCAGTGATGAACCATCTCATCAAGTTTTAGAGCTGGAAGAAACCACCAGTTTCAGATACCTACAAATACAGGAGACTCTCAAATGCGTTCCAAATGTCCCAACTCCCACTGCAGTCAGTGGAGATCTGGAATTTCAACCATTTGCTCACAGACAGGTGTCTAGATTTGTTTGGGATGCCCTGAGGTACCTGAGACATGTGACACAGGGTCCACAGAGGACCTATGCCCTTCAAGAACACCACCCCACAGCACTAGAAATTACACTAAACTCACATTTGTGTAATTGAAACACACCCAATTCCCCAGCCGTCGATACAAAGAAGTTAAAAACAAATGAAATTCACCCTAAAATACTTCTGTTTAGTCATCTGGATTACACTTTACTGTAACTTTATTGACCAGAGGTGGGATCCTGTCACTCAAACACGAGTGCAGAGTGTCACCTGGACTTCTTTTGGTAGCTGCAGCATCTGTAGGTGTAACACACGATCAATGGGAGTGCAAAAGACACTTCAGATAACACTTTGTTCTTTCACTGAATGTAACAGGAGTGAAGATCCTTACACATAGCTCAGGATTTGGCAGTAAATCCCCTCCCGAGTGTCTCTGGAGACAAGTCAAGAGGAGCCTTTTATGGAAGGCTATGTAGAGAGGAGATGTAATCCACACAGTCTTCTGACTTAGAATCATAGACTCACAGAATAGTTTGGGTTGAAAGGTTGGACCTTAAATATCATCTAGTTCCAACCTTTGTGCAAAGGACCAATTCCCATAGGTTGCTCAGAGCCCCATCCTACCTGTCCTTGAACACTTCCAGGGATGGGGAATCCACAGCTTCTCTGGGCAACCAGTGCCTCAGTATTCTCACAGTAAAGAATTTCTTCCCAATATCAATTTAACCCTGTCCTTGTTAGTTTGATGCCATTTCCCCTTCTGCTGCCACTCCATACCTTTGTCAAAAGTCATGAAAGGTGGTATAAGTTTACAGTGTGCTCCATCTGACCAAATACAGGTCTCTGCTTTAAGATGAGAGAAATTGTGCCTCAGGCTGTAACAATGAGATCACCACTGATTATAAAGAGAGAATAAAAGTAAATCAGTTCAGATATTGGCACCAAAAGCATAAACATTTCTGCCTGGAGCATCTTAGGAAAAGATGTATGTTTCTGTTTTTCCTTCCTCTCTTCAAAATAAAATCAAATGAGGAATTTGCTGCTGTAGCCAGCAAGAATCCTCCTTCCCTCACCCAGCCTGCTCCTTCCTTAGTCTAAACCTGTTCTCACAAACCTGTTGGGCGAAGCGTGGCCAATTTCCAAATGAACTCTGTGTTTCTCATTCAGCACTTGGGGACATGTATTCAGTTCACATAAAAAATAAGGGACAGCAATATCCTTGAGAGTCACAAACTTCTGGACAAATAAGAGGACATTAGGGCAAAAGGACATCCCTTATCAAGGACACATTATGTGAAAATTTCTCTTAGATAAAAGTAGCAGACTACTAAAAAAGAAATGAACCATGAGAAATGTTGGATGGGGCTCTGAGCAACATGGTCCAGTAGAAGGTGTCCCTGTCCATGGGAGGAGTGTTGGAACTGGATGATCTTTATGGTCGCTTACAACCCAAGCCATTCTATGATTCTATTAAACAATTCTGGGCTTTGCCTTTAGGCACATCTCAAAGCCTGGATCCTGTGGGTACTCGCTTACTCTGTATTTCCAGGGGAATTGTCACATGCAGACCATGGTCTGTGAGCATTCCCCAGAATGAGTTCTCCCTCTGCACGTCACCGAGGGAAGCAATGGAATTACATAAACGTCGAGCTCTGCTCAGGGAGGATGTCCAAGTGAGGTGGGATCTGTACAAAACCCCTTATTTTTAGACACCAGCTTACAAATTTGCTTCCCTTTTCTTGCCTTTCCCTGTGTTTTTTTGCCTTATCAGTGTAAGTATTTTGCTGCGTATTTTGCTGTCGGTGTGTGCTGGAGGCAATAAGAGAGAGAGGAACAACTCTGTTCAGAACAGAAGTGGGAACACTGTGCTCAGAGACATTTGGAATTTTCCCGGAGCACTGGGAGGATGCACAGTGCCACCGGCAGCCTGCCCACAAAGGCTGACACATCTCATCCACTGCTCTCCTGGAAACACCCCATCTCCCCCTGGTGATATTTCTCATGTGTTCAAATGGGATTTGATGATATTTCATGATTTCCCAGGACCTTCCTTTGCTCTGCCTGCCTTGCAAAGGGGGCTGGCTTGGTTTCCTGCTCACACTCACACACACCCCCACGCACACACACGCATCGTTGCTTGTCTCCTGCCAAATGGCCTTATCTGCCAGTCACAATTTCTGCAGCATGCAATTTCGATCACTTTTAAATGAAACCCATGCTGGCCTCAGTAATCATAATGTCATTTACAATTTACCACAAAACACGTTTATTCAGTTAGTAGCACATTGGAGAAAGAGAACTCCATATGAACTCGCCACTGAAGCCCTAATCTGATTATTTCCTCATGAAAATCCAAGCAGGGGTGCTTGTAAGAGGGGTCTGAGAGGAGAAGAAAAAAGTGAGTCCTGACCACAGCTGACTCTGATAATCAATGTGAACAGATAAGTGACGCGGCGTGTCACGGCCAGCAGCTAATCTGCCCCAGGGCTTTCCTCTAAAAAAGGCCAGAGTGGACAGGACTTAATAAATACTGAGTGACCACTGAATATTGAGCTGACATGTGCTATTTACATTGGTGATGAACAATAACAGTGATAAATTCCAGAAGCATCCCCCCAGAATGGGTGAAATTGGATTACACAGGTTCTATTTGTATGTGTTTACACATACACACACACGGGTGTGAGAGGGAGAACAAAATGGGGAGAAAAGAGTCAACCATAGTCCCTAGAAATGGGTGGGAATGATGGAGAAGATATTCACATACTTTTGAACATCATGCTGGGAGCTTGTGCACCCAGTTAGAGGAAGGGGATGTGTGCTTTGCGCTCGTAAATTCACCTGTTTGTCCTACTCCACACAAAAAGGAGAGAGAAATGATACATGGAATATGTGTGTGTCCACCTTCTGCAGATAATTCCTCCACCTCAGCCATCAGGCTTTGCTTTCTGCAGGTTCCCCTCGTCATCAAGGCAAATTTATTATTTATTTATATACATAAACACACCAGCACATACATCTAGATGAGATTTTAGCACTCAGGTTGCTTCTGGGGCTCCTGACAAATATTAACTTTGTGTCAATATTTGTCCTTCCTGTCGTGAAATGAGGATTTTCCACCTCATTTCACATTTGAAAAGAAAAATGCGCCGAGGGGGCCCTCTTTCCTTAGGAAAAAAAACCCACCACCACTACCACCACCACCTCATATCCTTTATTTAAAAAAATGGAGAGAGGTGGAAGGAGGGAAGAGCATTTTTTAAAATAGATGTTTTGACTTAAAGGCACACAGAGTCCTTTACAAGTCTCCTGTCTTTTCCCTTGCTCCCCAATGCCAAATAAATAAAATAAAATAAATTCTACATTTAAAATTGAATGAAATACATCAACATTAATGATTTTCCCCTTCAGGTTAACACTACCATTTGCTTCAATAATTTTTACCCATTTCGTGATAGATTTCACAATTCATGGTACAAGGAAAAATAGAGTCTTTTTTTGACAAAAACAAAAGGCAATGTCAGTTTTTTATCAAAATAAAATAAATCTCCCACAATTTTCTTTCCATCTGACTGGATTTGCCCGTCAGTTATTTCTAATTTAACTACAATTATAGCTACAAAAATATAAAAGCAAGGAGGGGAGGAAGGGGAAGGGGAGAGATAAATGGGACACTGTTTAGAAATTGCAATTCACTGGCCTTGGGCTGGCCAGCACATATCTTTGCTGAGGGGGAAATATTCATCAGCATTAACTGTTCCTTTTGACCTGCTGACATTCAAATGGGAAATAAAGGGGAAAAAAAAAAAGACCCAGGAATAGCATCTTAGAAATCTAGAAAAGGTAAATTAGTCTGTGTTCAGCTCCACAGGAAAGCACAGTGGTACAAAGATTTCTCATGTGTTTGCGTACAAATGTGCTGGGTTTGGCTTAGACAGAGTTAATTTTCTTCACAGTAGCTGTTTTGGGCTGTGTTTTGGGTTTGTGCTGAAAATGGTGTGGATAACACAGAGATGTTTTCATCACAGAGTCGAGGCCTTTTCTGCTCCTCACCCCACCAGTGAATGGGCTGGGGGTGCACAAGGGTTTGGGAGGGGACACAGCCAGGACAGCTGACCCCAGGTGACCCAAGGGATATCCCAGACCATGCGGGGTCATGCTCAGCATATAAAGCTGGGGGAAGAAGAAGGAAGGGGAGGACGTTCGGAGTGATGGCTTTTGTCTTCCCAAGTCCCTTTTCCATGTGATGGGGTCCCACTGGGATGGCTGAACACCTGCCTGCCCGTGGGAAGTGGAGAACAAATTCTTTGTTTTGCTTTGCTTGCTTACACAACTTTTACTTCCCCTGTTTAAAGGTCTTTATCTCAACCCACAAGTTTTTTCCCTTCCACCCTTCCAATTCTCTCCCCCATCCCACCAGGGCAGAGTGAGTGAGGGGATGTGTGGGGTTGAGTTGCCAGCTTGTGTTAAAGCATGGGAACACACACACACATAAATGTGTACTCATAGCAGGGACCATGTAAATAAAAATAGAGTGACTGCTTTAGGCTGTTAATTCTTTCTTTTAAAGAAAATTATTTTGGAAGGAAATGAGCCTCATAACATCACTCTGTGTGGGGGTTTTATGCTCTCCTGTTTATCGTTCTTCTATAAAAAACTTTGAACCCCCTAGTCAATTTTAGCCACATTTGTGGACTCAAAACTACTACGTTCCTTCAAGGTTTGTAAAAGTAGGAGCCCAAGTAGAAAAAGGACATTTATTAGTACTTTCTTTGAAGGAAGTTCTGTAGTAAAACTCTCTCTTCTTACACATCCTGAGATCTGCATTCACCCTTCTCTTCCACATGCAAATCCAGAGAAGAACAGGTGTAGTACATGAAATATTTGCTCTTGAATTCATTGTGTGCATGCTTTAATATGGCCACACACATTGCAACTATTTATTCTCTGTGAAATCAAGTGTCATTTGCCTCTTTCATAAAGTTACACATTTTTATGTTTGCATCAACCCTTCAGAGCTCCCCATGCCTGAGAGGGAAGGCACATGTTACAGATGACTATATATCTCTCCCAGTCATGAACAAAAATTTACAGTTTTCCAGTTCCCAGAGACTATAATAATAACTCATTCTTGACCTCAAAGCATCAGTGCACAAGTAAAGTCTTAAAAAGAGAGACCAGCAACTCTCTGAGGTCAGAATTCTCTCCAACAGGGATCAAAAAGAGTATGGGAACAAAGCATGCATATAGCAATGTTCACCCAAAGCGCTTCTCAAGTTTTCAGTGATTTACAGGTCAGGAACCTCTTGAGTTAGAGAGATCTTTGTTGGTCTTTGTATTTGAGAGAAAACACCAAACCTGTCTCACAAACCCATGAAAATTCAGGGAGGAGAATAACCCAGCCAGGAGAAAATATCTTGAGCCCTCTCAAAGGAGGCGGGTCAGTAAATCCAGAAGAGCCCTTTAGTGAGGTTGCCCAGACCAGGTTGGATTAAGGGATTTTCCTTATAGTTCCTCAAATCTGAATTCCAAGGTGCCACACCTGGAAATACTTGTGGCCAGAAGACTCAGCTGGAACTGAGCTGCTAGAGCATTCTATCCATCAAAAATTATAAAATAACCAGTGCCAAGTCAGGTTATAGTCCCTGAGGCCAGCTGGCATGGCAGTCCCCTAGTATTAAAGTCACTGACCCTCCAGAAGAAAGTGGTCATCTCCAAACTGCTCTTTTGAACTGGATCCTGACTTGTGCTTATTTCTAGAAAGCACCCAGGAGTTATTTTAGACACTGCTGGTTTGGCTGGGACCAAAGTGGGGTTGGAGCTGTACTCTTGATGCAACAGGAAGCTCCAGCGTCCACACCCCAGTGCTGCTTGACTGGGTAGAGGCCCATTCCTGCTACTGCCAGCACTGGCCCAGAGCAGCTTGTCCATAATTTTATTAAACTTAATCAGAAAGACACAATTGGGAAGGATTTTTGTCTGCAATATTACTAATGATTTGGGAACTTTAGTCATTTTTGCCATCCTAACAACACAAAGGTTTCCACAATACTTATTTCAATAACAAATCCAATGCAGTGACAAAAGTGCTAGCCTGCCATTATATTCTGCATGGAGACAAAAATGATTAAACAACCCTGACTAGAGCTTTTAGACAGTCTCATGAAGCAGGCAAGACAAACTATTCCCACAAACCTCTTGAAGCCATTAACCACCATCTGAAGAGCCAGTAACTGTGTGAGATGGGTCTTGTCTACCAGGAAAGACAAATAAAAATGCAAAGAGAAACATGTTTTGTTCGCTATTATGTCACCTTTGAAAAACATGCTGTTCTGCAAGTATCAGTTTTTTTCTCGTGTTGCTACCAAAGCTTTTCCCATTTTCCTTCCCTTGAAGATAATCCTGATTTCCTTTAGGTGTTTTCAAAAGGATTTTTCTCTCCTCCTGACCAGCAACCTCGCTGGCTGAAGCTTTAGTCACACCGATACCTGTGGCTCAACATAAAGGCGAGGGGCAGCAAACAGCAGAGCTTTTGCCAACGCAATTCCAGTCACCATCTCTCTGGTCTAGGAATGATAAAATTGCCACCACCACCACCACCTGAAAGCAGAACAGCAATTTTGTCAGATGCCAGACCTAAAAATAAATGTGGCCGTGCCACGCACTGCTCTGAGCTGTGGATATAATGAGTTTTGAATGGGAAGTCCCGGACACAATAAATCTGTGCCATATGTGACCATTTCCTGTGTCAGTTCCTTTCTCATAACCAGTGGAGGCTTCGCCCTCCCCCTCACTTTCCCTTTCATGACCCCACACCAGGGCTCTGAAATCTTTCAGGGTTGCTTTTGGGCCCCAGGCCTTTCCACAGCAGTTGCATAAATAAATGAGTTTGACAGCAAACATCATAATGGTTACGGTAATTTGTGCTCCACACAAGTGCTTGTGCTACTCACTGGAGAAACAGGGGAGGAAAGAGCTTGTTTTGTTACCACAAACAAAAGTATGTTCTCTGACAAGTGGTGAAAGAATTAGTCAAACTTGAACCCTGCTCAGACCATCGCTGTTATGGACGGGGAGGTTCTCAGCTTTGCTTTCCCTCCTTGGCCTGCAGTCACTGCAAAGACAAATCATCCTTTTCTTCTGCAAAAATAAAGTTAGGACAGAAAATGAACTGCCTCAAAATAAAATTTTCAGGGAACTCCACTTTGCTGTTATTATTATTATCATTTCTTCCCAATGAGAACAGTTCTTTGGTCCTGGGAACTGACTCACAAAGACACTGAATGATTTTCCATTAGAAGCAGGATAGAAGGAAAATGACAAATACCTGCAGGTTTTGGAAATATTTGAGTTAGGAAAAGGCTTTAAAATCACAATAATTTCTATGAGAAATAGGTGGTGAGGGCAAAACAAAACCTATAATTTTTCCTATTTTTTTCCCTTTTTAATGCATTAACAAATCACAGATTTTGTCCAAATAGCAAACTTTTACTAAGTGTTCAAGTTTCCCTGAGAAATTATAATATTTTCGGTCTGTGTAAATTTTTTCTGTAAAACTGTGTTATCAAAACCCCTTTTTTTCCCCCAGCAATACCATTTTTAAAAATCGTGTTTCATATATAATAATTTCAGCCCAGGAAGATCACAGACATTTCAGTTACCATAGCAAAGGGCATAATTAGTTTATAGAAGTTTTATAAAAATTGTTAGGAAGGAAGGCTGGTTTCCCATGTTCAATGCAGAAAAAACAAAATAAACGTACTAATATTTTAAGCAGAGAGGCTTAGTTGGGAAATTAGAAGAGCATCTTTCTAGTAAATAAAATGTAAGTAGCAAGAGCTTGAAAACAGCTGATTAGGAACCTGGTGGAGCTAACACAAGTGAAGGACTTTTTAGCAGGTTATATTAATTTCTTTTGGGGACATTGTAATTACAGATATCACTTTGGAGACTTTCTCTTCTTTTTCTTTCTTTCCTTCTTTCTTTCTTTCTTTCTTTCTTTCTTTCTTTCTTTCTTTCTTTCTTTCTTTCTTTCTTTCTTTCTTTCTTTCTTTCTTTCTTTCTTTCTTTCTTTCTTTCTTTCTTTCTTTCTTTCTTTCTTTCTTTCTTTCTTTCTTTCTTTCTTTCTTTCTTTCTTTCTTTCTTTCTTTCTTTCTTTCTTTCTTTCTTTCTTTCTTTCTTTCTTTCTTTCTTTCTTTCTTTCTTTCTTTCTTTCTTTCTTTCTTTCTTTCTTTCTTTCTTTCTTTCTTTCTTTCTTTCTTTCTTTCTTTCTTTCTTTCTTTCTTTCTTTCTTTCTTTCTTTCTTTCTTTCTTTCTTTCTTTCTTTCTTTCTTTCTTTCTTTCTTTCTTTCTTTCTTTCTTTCTTTCTTTCTTTCTTTCTTTCTTTCTTTCTTTCTTTCTTTCTTTCTTTCTTTCTTTCTTTCTTTCTTTCTTTCTTTCTTTCTTTCTTTCTTTCTTTCTTTCTTTCTTTCTTTCTTTCTTTCTTTCTTTCTTTCTTTCTTTCTTTCTTTCTTTCTTTCTTTCTTTCTTTCTTTCTTTCTTTCTTTCTTTCTTTCTTTCTTTCTTTCTTTCTTTCTTTCTTTCTTTCTTTCTTTCTTTCTTTCTTTCTTTCTTTCTTTCTTTCTTTCTTTCTTTCTTTCTTTCTTTCTTTCTTTCTTATTTCTATCCCCACCTAAGTTAAAAAAATGTTAAAATCTTGTTTGCACCTGCCTTGGCTGAAGGCTCAGTCCAAGAGCCTGTGCACATAACAGAAAGGTTCACAAGCATAAGAGTCCCTGTGACATTATTAGGGGTGATTTTCAGCAATATTAGTCCTGTATGGGCTGTGGACTTGAATCTTAAAGCAGAAGGATTTCATTATGGGTACAGACAGCTATATTATGCCATGACATATTTATGACAATGAACAGTAATGGGAGGAGAGTATTTTAAGCCTTGGAAGTTGAAATTAATCTGAGAGCACAGTGAAGAATCTGAACACCTATGAAAACATATTGAAGAGTTAAAATTTGAGACACAAAGGCTACAGTCATTATCTGAGCACATAGAATGGGATTCATCACATTAATTCTAGCTGCCTAAATGTTAAGCATCTAGTCTAAGCTAATTGTCTTGTCTAAGCTGTTCATCTAGACAATAATCATTAGAGAGGGGGAGAGGAGAGACTTTTAGAGGGTCATTCATTCCTGCTTTTCTTTGGATGGATTGTATCACTTCTGGAGGTACCTGTCTCTGCTGGCTATACGGGGAGCCTAGACAGATATTTTGGACTGAAGGCCTGTCTTTAGAATCAGAGAATCACCGAATCATTAAATTTGGAAAAGATCTCCAAGATCATCAAGTCCAACCTTTGACTGATCACCACCTTGCCATTAAGCCATAGCACCGAGTGCCAGTGCCATTGGGTAAAATGAGCCCAAACACTAATGATGTTGCTAATGAGGCTTGTGAAACAGCCAGGCCAATGTGTGTTCATGTTCTGAAATAAGTGAAATATGACAGCTCTGTACACACCTCTAAGTAACCATCTTCTCCAGTTTTGAACAAGAGGAAAGAGAGAAAGGAGAGAGATGAAGCCACTACCATCAAGCAGAAAAATAAAAACTCCCCTCTCCCTGACAGAGATATAAACAAGCTACAAACAAATTTTTGAGGACCCTGAAGAAGACCAAACTCTGCATTTGGCTTTTGTATCTCTGATTACCAAGCCACGGGATCCAGGTACTCCCCACACATGCGAGATGCAGTCACCCTGCAAACCAAGGCTCTGTCTGCTCCTGAACAGTGCAGCTCACACAGGAAACAGAGGGGCCCCTCAGCACAGTACCTTGGAAAGCCCAAAATTAGAGAACTTATCCAAAAAACAGTTGAGCAAACAGAACAAGACCCTAAAAAATTATTTCCAGTCTCTGGAACCAACGAGGATGCAGGAACGGAAGCACATTGGTTTCAAACACCACATCCAAAAAATCAAATGTGTCTGTAGGCATAGTCCTAAAATACCATGCCTACGATGGATCTTGGGGAAAAAATAGGTCAGAAGAGATTTACAAATGTCAAACTTCCAATATTTCAAACTTCTGCTCAGAGCAAGGCTAACTACAAAGTTACATCAGGCTTCTGAGGGCTTTATCACAAATCATAGTACATCTACATTTTAGGCTTTTAAGTTTTGTAGGACAAAACTCCCAGGTTAGAGTATGTCCAGAGGAGCTGCCAGGGTTGAAAATTACTTGGAGAAGATCTGTGATCCCAATGTCACTTTCATTCATAACTTCAGATGCTTGCAAGACTGTTTGAAGAAACTTTGAGGGTTGATTTTGCAAATAGTTGTTACACTCGTGTGCCATTATTTTAGGTAGTCCAAGATCTGTTGCTTGTCCCATCCCAAGTCTTCTGGACAGCTCCAACATGAAAAAAGTACATTTGGAGGTGTTCTTCATGTTCCTATATATGTGAATGGACAGAGTCACACTGATCCTGGTTGTGTGGTGTGATGCCCATGGATAAAAATTAGGGTATTGGTGGAGCACTGAAAACACCCACCAGTCCTGATTGTCCTGCTCCAACTAGTAAGGATCACTTCCTTTATATTTTATTCCAGACTTACTTGCAAGATGTTTGAAATTTCAGACAGCCCTTGGAGTTATTTTGGCCAGGGAGTATATTTAAAACTCATTGTGCCTAATGTTGTCTTTCTACAATTGAGAAGTAATCAGGAGAGACGTGAAAATAAATAGACAAGTGAGAGGCAAAATGAAATATGAAGTGGCTAGAAAGGAGTCTGCTCTCTAATGTATTTTTTCAGCTTATTATTGTAAAAGCCCAGAGCAAAAGAGTAGCTTTGAAGAGTCTTTTGTTAATAGCGGAAAGGTTGTCTTTGTATTTTTCTTAACTTTTTATTTATTAACCATGCTGCACAGGGTACTTCTATAAGTGACGGCCAAGTTTCAAGTTTCAGGGACTTGTTTAGTCTGAAAACATCCCAGGCTGCAATGGGAAGCAGAAAAAAGAAGTAACGGCCCATTGTACGGTGTTAGAAGGAAGTAAAACCGAAGCCCATTTGTTCTCTGCTTTTCCCTGTAGTATCTGGTGGCTGAGCTTGTAAGGTTTAGATGTCCCTGTTTGGATGGCTAAAATGCATTCCCAGCAGGCCACTTCCTCAGGTGGTCTAGCTGATGACAGCATGAGGCCAATGTAAAACAGCTGATGTGTTGACCCTATCTGACCATAAAATTATAAAGCTGCATTCCTACACTGGGCACTCCTCCAGATCATTGTGAAAAATAGAAAATAAATGTTATTGAGGGCACTTACCTTATGCTCAAGCCCTAAACTATGACAGCCAATAACATTTTTGAGACTCTTGGTGTTGGGGCACTACGTATTTATTTCTCATTGCCATGATTATGGGGCTGAGCGTAAAAATACTCAGTTTCTATAAAACATCACCAAAGCTGTCAGGTGAGAAAATATTACCTGTGCACATGAAACCAGAGAGGTGCATTAGGAAGATTTGCTTCTTTGAGAGTTTGTAGTGTTTTAGCACCAGGGGGAAAAAAAAAAAAAGAGCCCTGATACTGTGTTAGGATACGCAGAACAATTCAGGATTCTCCAAGGCTTCTTAGCTCAAGCATCCTTCTGGAATTTAAAGGCTGGCATTCACGTATAAGAGTTTACATTACCTAACTTTATGAAGAGAATTTTCAGCATGGACAATATGGTCTGGTTTTTTTTTTGGTATAACACCCACATTGCCAGAGCCACACACACCAGACAAGCACAAGCATGATTTTTACTTGTTTATTCCATGGCATCAAAAATATCAGAACATCCTTAATTTTTCAGACACACAGCTGAAAAGCTCTCAGCAGGAACTTCCACAGCCCTTTCTGCTGGTTTGGGCCATCAGGGAGTGTCTTTCAGTGCCATGAAGGGCCGAGACATTTATGGAGAGCATTCAAAGAGCCCATCTGGCAGGGTTTGTTCAGTTTTCACCAGTCTCATGTGGCTGTCACACAGGACAGCAGGCTGGAGACTTGTAGAACATATCCCACTAGGATGGAAAGGCTCAGAGGCAGAGTACACTAAGTACTCACTGCTAAGTACCAAGGCTAATCCAGCAGGTAGAAAACTGGTACAAGCCATTTCCAAACCTGCCTTGCCTTATCAAGACAGTCTGGGCTACAACCACTCTCCATGAAAGCCACAGAAATTCTGTTTCCTTGTAACTCCCCTTTCCAACCCAAATCCTGCCTGAAAGGGTGGTATTTTATGTCAAGCATGTTGTCAAAAATGGATTCACATTTTCTTGCATGTTGTGTTTCCCTGAGGTCCCAAAATGGTTAATAATACTGGCAACACTACAGTCATGAACCTGAACGCTCAGCCAGAAGGATGTGCTGTGGAAAGCATCCCTGTGCTGCCAAGGACATTGAAGGGAGGCAGAATATAAGGAAATCTTGACTTTTTCTTTTTCCTTTTGCTCTCCATGTCTCACGTGGAGCAGGAGCTCAGACAGAGAGGCCTCAGAAGTAGAGGCCTGAATTTAATAAAGCTGTCTGGGGGGAGGGAGACAGGGAAGAGAAGATCATGGAGATAAGAGAGGCAGAGAAAGGAAGGCAGGAAAAGAAAGGACATTACAGCTGGCTGGTGATGGCTGTGCCCTTTCAGACTCAAGTGGGCGGAAGTGAAATATTTGTTTAAGAGGCAGGACACCAGTTCATTATGGAAAGAATAGGAAAAGAAAAAATATTTTATGGTTTGGACATATATCTCCATGCCCCTGTAATGAGGATAGGCCAAAGGCAAGGGAAGACAAGGATAATGGCGAGATGCTGCAAAGTAATTAATAGGGCTGCTGGATTTCATCACAGTTTTGGGGGATACCAGAATGACCATTTAAATTCAGTGCAGCCACACCTACAGTATGCAAGAAGTTAGACCCCTCTTTAGGAAAATAATTTCTTTCAAGGAAGCAATTCCACAGATTAGCATAATCAGAGGGTCTCTTTGTTTCCCCACTTCTGCAACCTTTCTCCTGTTTCAGCTAGAAGAATAAAAGTTAATTGAGGGGAGCAGGGAGGAGGAGGAAGCTCATCTCATCCCCACTGACACAGGCCCCTCCACCAAGGTACCAAGTTGACTTCCTTAAAGAAAACAATTAGCAAATGCACTGCCAAAGCTCCCATCTAAGGATGTTTTTTTCTTTTCCATAAGATTCTGTTTGTTAGAAAAACCAAAAAAAGACACCAGAGGGAAAATAAATGCAGATACATTTTTAATGCATGCATTTAATTTTCAGAACATGGTGGGCACTTCAGTGCCGGGTGCTGGAACTGCAAGGGAGAATTTATCTAATCAGTCCTCTGTGTCCCTGCTTCACTGACATAATGTGGTCCTGCCGATTAAAGCACTTGAATCTCTGCCTTTTCCTTCTCTTTCATACTAAAATTATTGATGTGCTTTGTACAATGTGTAATTGCCATTATTGTATATGTGCCTGGAGCATGTGCAGAGCTGAAATTGAAATAAATAAGCAAACAAAAATCATAAGATAGCGAGCCTCTGATGGTATGGTGGGGGTTGGTGCCATGGTATCACAAGCTGAAAATAGGATTTCATACTGCTGTGACTGGTTTTGATAGAGTGAGGTTTGATAAGACTGGAAGAAAGGCTGCAGTGATCCTCCAGCCTGACCTCTTCTTTTCATACAGCGCAGACCCCCAGTAAACACCCAAATCAAAGTACCTCTTTTAGCATCCCGGGTCTGAGCCTCACCACACAGGGATTTCACCAGAGCTGTCCCGATTTGCATCACCTGAGGATCTCGCCCAGTATCACACCCTCACTTTTGCTCCATCTCTTTCCCTCCCTCTCATAGACACGCAGTAGATTTGTTCTTTACATTTAATTTATGCAAGCAAGGCACAGAATACATTTCAGTAATGCCAATTAGATACGCACTAATTTCTTCTCTGTGAAATAGCAGTAAGTAATTAATCAGAATTTTGATCACAACTCAGTTGGCAATTCTAATTGCACTTGTCATTTCCACAGCAAATACAGAATCATTATCTTTTTTGCCGAGTCCTCTCTCCCTAATCATCCAGGGGTGCTAGAAGCAAAACATTTCTAAGAACTAGATATTGTCTCTATCAACCAGCAGCCTTAATACCTTTGGACTGGGGGTTAGTGAGTTCAGTCCGTGGCTGTGTTTTATTTCAAGCTTCATCATAATTTTAAAGGGAATAGCTCGTGGCAGGCTGGCTGCTTGCCTGGGGGAGGGGGGATTCTGCCTCATGAAATTATGAGGAAGGATAAAAGCTAGCAGCTCACTCCATTAAAAACCTTCTGGGAGAGCACTAAAGACGCCTGACCTTTGCACGAGCATCCAGCAGGCATCCGAGGGACATATGGACGTTGATCAGATCTGTGCCATCAAAGCCCACGCGACATCTTGGAGGCACCACATCCACATCTCACCTCCAGGCACTACCAGCCATCCCGGGAGCAAATGGGATGATCAGGGGAGATCAATACCCTGTGTTTCGCCAAAACAGTGCTTCCATGACTGTTCAGGGATTATCCTGATTGCTTGTGCAAAAGAACTGCACTGACAGTGATGGTCTGGGGCAAGAATGACTCAAGATTGTCTGCCTGGATGGTGCTATGGCCAGGGGTCTGTGGAGATAGGACTCCCCTTTGCTATGCTTCAAAAAGCTGTCAGTGAGATCCTCCTCAGATGGCTTAGAGGAAGGAAGGAAGAGAGCAGGAAGAGAAAGGGAGATATACCTTTTAGGAGCTGAAACCCACAGGGTCCTATACCAGATCCAGCCTCTGATTCCAGCATGGCAATTCCCCTCCTCCAGCTGGAAGAAAGGGTTTCCAAAGACCTGACAGCTACAGTCCAGTTTAGTAATCAGATTCTTCACATAATTCAAGCCCAGGTAGTTAATATTTTCCCAGGTAATCCCAATTTGTACAGTAAGTTTGGGAACAACCACCAAAACTGAGATCTCAATTCTGTCAACTTAATAACAAGTGAAAAGACATTTAAGAGAAGTGTAAAGGCACTTTATGCAAGAAGTCTCTGCATGGAATATGTCGTGAAACAGAATAGTTCTGGCTCTAACCTTACATACAATATGAGCAAGCAGCACCAAAAATTGCCAATATGAAGGCTGCCGAAGAATCTCCTATACTTCCCAAATTTTCCTCCTCCCTGCTCTAAGCAGCAGAAATCACTGAAAGGACAGGAAGGCGTTGCTCAGCCCTTTCCTTTGCTTCATTTTTCAATGCTCTTGCTTTTATTCCACATTTGAGAGAGCAGTAAGAAGGATTTGAGGGGAACTGTAACCTCTCAGATCTTCTAGTCTCAGAAACCAAACTTCTTTCATAGAAGGGGGAATAAGTCTCAAAATTAGTGATGCCAGTGGGAACTGAAGAGGGTCAGAATACCTCAGAACTTAGTCATGAATACTGAAGCCAGGAACAATGTCTGAGATTTTGGTGGGCTGAATTTCTTTCAAAAAGGACAGAAGAATAAACAGAATAAATGTCTGAACTGCCACAGAGACTTTTCCTTGGTCTAGGTTTGGGGTAGGGATGGCATGTTAAACATGCTGTCTGTGATGGAAAGTCTCAAAAGCTTGAATCATACATTTTCCAGGCTCAACTCCACCTTCTGGGACAGAGTGGGATACAGACATTTTCCATTAGTCTTTAAAAGAGGTAGACTGAGGCTATGTCCACACTTATGAAGGTTTATGCCTTAGCCCTAGTTCTCAGTCACAAATATTTTACATTCCTAGAACAATGCTTGGCATGTTTTTTTGTCTAGGTCAGCTAGCACTGACCAAAACTGTGTCTAGGAACTGTCTGAGGCTTAATATGATTTGTGACCATCCCAATATGGATGCAACAAATCTGGTCTGGAGCAAAAGGGATATTAATAATTTTATATATGGCCACACTAAGAGCTGGCCAGGGGCAGGGACACCTTCCACTAGACCAGGTTGCTCAAAAACCCATCCAACTCGGCCTTGAATACTTCCAGGGATGAGGATATGTCCAATTTTAAGCCACTCAGGAGCATGGCAGGCACTGGCAGAGTTAAAAATGAGGTTGCCACCATGAGATTTTTCATTACCAGTTCTCCATACCCCAACAGAGTAAGCAATGACTTTGCTGACTATCTAAATACAGATGAGAAATCCTAAAAAGGCAAAAAAGAACAAAAACTGTTAAAAAAATGTAACACATAAATGGAAAAGAGAAAGGATGCCTTTTAATTCACTATAGTCAGAGTTGCTTAATCACCTCTGAGGTGGAAAATGAAAAGGAAACAGCATTTCTTGGAACCTGAACATTTTGAAGAACAAGTAAACCCACACAACACAAATTTATGAACACAGCAGATCGTGTCCCAGGTTAGTTACAGTAGCCAAAAGGGAAAAATAAGTTCTTTAAACCAGTCAGTGGGATACAATCAGACTAGTACAAAAAACATCAGCTTCAACACAGATATTTAAGTAATGGATGGTCCTGAAAAGACATTCTGGCTACATCTTCACTAGTAAATTAAAAGTGCCCAGGAGTATTCCCAGACACAGAGGCCAACTGACATGATCTGGTTGCGTTCATCTTTTAAACTGTCTCAGCTTTAAAAATAGGATGGATTCATCCACCGGACCAGCATGGAATGTTCCTTAGCACACACAAACTCCCAAACTGCACCCAAGAACCCAAGAATTTTTTGAGAGAGTATTACTTGGCCCAGGACAAAAACATGCTGGGGGCTGTGGTAAACATTTTTGCAGAGCAGTGGATTGCATCTCTGTGTGATTTTATTTATCTTAGCATGGACACCACCCCTGTCAACCTGAACTTCTGCCCCTGGAGAGTGCTTCTGTGCCCACAAATTTACCTGCAAAGTTAACAGAGGGCACAGGCCACATCAGTCAAAGAGGTATCCCAAACCTAAGGAACAGGGAAACCTGCAGCCCAGGTAATTTCTGGGCCTGTTTGAGAGAAGAGTTCACACCCAGAGGAAAAGACCAAGCAGATGTGTGAAATATTTGGCCTTCTTCTGGCATTGTTGAAAGTTGCTGAACATCACGCTTTGGAAGTTCAGTCTCACAAAGGTTTGGGTTGAAGGAACTTTTAAACATTGTCTAGTTCCAGCCCCCTGCTACGGGCAGGGACACCTTTCACTAGAACTCTGACATTTTCTTGTGCTAGAAAAATTTTTAAAGTGAAAAAACCCCCATTTTTGGTTATTATTCAAATTACTCTTAATGCGGCAGGAAACCAAGTTTTTGGTGGGTGCCTTCTGTTTATTGCAAGAGCAGGCTTCGAACTTGAGTGGAAGAGAAGGAAGGGGCAACTTAATCACCTTCTGGCTGTTATTTCCCTGCTGGAAATAGGCAATAGATTGACAACAGCTGAGGAGAAACCTGCCTACCCACTGCAACCTTAATTCATACAGGGAGGATGAGCTTGGGAGGACTGGAGTCACCTCAGGAGCAAACCTGGGAATAATTTCCTGCCTCTACTCAGTTTGTGTCTCTTTAGGTTGATGCAGCTGGACTGAACTCTGTTCTTCAGAAGTCAGTCCTAATCTATGAGTTCAGTGAGTTTCTGGCCACTTTTAACTGTGGGAAGCAGTCTGAGGCTTTGGGGGTGCCACCAAGTCAGCTCACCACACGTGGGCATCCCTCTTATCCAGATGCTCTGACAAACAGTGGATAAAAAATGTGTCCCTAAAAAACATGTCCTCTTACAGACACACTGAGCAAATGCAAGAGGAAGAGTGGGAATAGGTGAGGAGTGGCTCCACCACCAGGACCTACCACCAGTGGTTTTTGGAGAGAACAGTCTGTTCTGTGCCCTTGCCTCGGATGAGAACTGTGAACTTCAGTAAAACCTCTGGCTGTATATTTAACCATATGACACGGTGTGCAGAGAAACATTTGCTCTGAGCACAGGTTCAGAGACACATACGGCTGATCCACAGCAGACTCCATCAGTGCCAGGAGGAGTCAGAAGCACGGGCTGAGGCTGTGTGTGGATGTACCCACAGACAGTAGGACAATGGGACCATGATGTCAGGCCCCTCAGGAGGACCCCAACCAGGGCCAGTGTCATGGACACCACCTCAGCCAAGAACATCTGTGCAGAGCACACAGGGAAAAGGATGCGAACACATCACAGACTCACAGAATCATAGAATTGTTGAATCATAGAATCATAGAATCAGAATCATAGAACTGTTCAGGTTGGAAAAGACCTCAAGGATCATCAAGTCCAACCTTCAGTCAAACACCACCATGCCCAGTAAACCATATCATGAACGACGTCCCAGCCAAGACAGAGGCAGAGCTGAGTAACGAGGCAGACACTGCTGCTCAGTCAGAGACCTGCCCTCAGCAAGGACCAGGGACATATTTTGCCTCTTGTTTCAGTCTCTCTTCCTCTTTTGAGGTGATTCTTTTTCTTTTGTGAACAGGAATCCGTTGCACTTTCCCAACAGAAAAAGCTGAAATTATTCTGGCTTCTCATTTGAGACTTTCTTTGCGTGTCCTGTCTGCTTTGCTCCATAGTGCTCATGCCAGTGTTTGGATTTTCAATGGCAACTCACCTACATCAGGCTCATTATTACCATTTGTCAGGTAACTTGGGCGCAATACACACACCTGAAAAGGAAGTGGAGTGTTGAGCTGATGCCTCCTGGCCTGAAGACATGGGGACATGCAGGGGCACAGCCAGCGCCAGGCTGGGTGACTCCAGAGCATGGTCCCATTACAAATAGTGCTTTGCCTGGAGGCCCATCCAGTTGAATTAGAAAAAAAAAAGAACCATTAATTAACTTGACTTAAGAGAAGGCTGATGCAGGGCAATGTGACCTTTTCTCTATGTCACATGCCACACGGATTTTAGCTTCCCTCTGATGCTTTGTCACTGCCAGTCCTTGTTTTTTAGATCACTGGATTGCAGGGGGGTGACGGTGACCAAAAGGATTGTGGCAGCAGGAAGAAAGAAAGAGACAGCTTCACTATTCCATGATCTGTACACCAAAGGCAGCAGAGTCCTGTTATGCATCTACTACCTATTATTATCTTGCAATCTAAACATATATATATGTATATATATATGTATTCATATTTTATTTTAAGTATTACAAATACACAACACACCATGTGTACATTCAGTTAAAATACACATTTAAGGAGTGTATTTTAGGGTTAAGGTTAAAACATTTTTTTACAGAAAAACTAAGAATTGGTTTTAATATTGCTCAGTTTTTGCAACAGAAGGAGCTTTATGCAGTTTTCACCAGTCAGTTCAATGCATTGCTGAAATAGCCCAATCTACCTAAAATTTAATGCTGAATTAGCCTAGGCATTGGAGGGAAACTGGTTACAGCAAAATCATGGAGTCACAGACCAGTTTGGGTTGGAAGGAACCTTAAAGAACATCTCATTCCACCCCCTGCCATGGGCAGGGACACCTTCCACTAGCCCAAGTTGCTCCAAGTCCTGTCCAGCCTGGCCTTGGACACTTCCAGGAATGGGGCAGCCAGAGTGCCAGTTCTCTGGGCACCCTGTGCCAGGGCCTCCCCACCCTCACAGGGAAGAATTTTCTCCTTACATCTAATCTAAACCTCCCCCCTTTCAGTCAGAAAGAGGTGAGTGTCTCTCCCAGATCTCACTGGAAAATCCAACCCTGATGCCTAGTGCCATCCTCAGAAGGACATGGTTTTGCAGTACTACATTTTCACTGGCAAAATTATGATGGAGTCTTACAAAAACAATTCAGAGAACATCCCCATCAACAGCATGGGAAATATCTCCGTGCAATTCTTTCCGCTAGGTCTGGCTTTTTATCTAGTTTATACATTTGTGTGTTTTGACATGAGTGTCTGAGCCTGAGCTTGGCTCCTTCAGCTGGGAGAAATGAACACCTTGCACGGGAAATTTATGCATTTTAGACACCAGTTTTAGGGAGAAATAAATTATTTCACTTAGGCAAGATGAATCTTTTGAGTTTAACTTGAATGTCTCTTTGGAAAAGCAAGTTAATCTAACCCTGTCTGTGACATTGGGGATACATCTACACCTTCTCCTTGGCACACTGCAAGGTCTCCCTCAAGACCTGACCCACAGCCCACAGCAACAATAAACTAGGAATTATAGGTCCTAGGAAAAAGGGAAAAACAGTTTTCAGAGCATATGTGATTCTCTGAGCCTCAGTTTGCTTGAAAGTTTTGCACACCGTGAAGGACCTGTGGACCTGTTGTCCATGGGTGACCTCAGGTATTTCTACACTGCCATCATCTACTTGTGTGGTTTCTGTGGGGTGAAAGGCGGATGGATCTGGGAGCTCACTGAGTCCTGAGTTTCCCCACAGACCCTTCTTTGAGAGTTGTGTCAACACAGACATTGAGATCAGAGGTGCAGGATTTCGTTCTCTGACATAGAGTTTTTTTTTTTGACCGCACTGTTGAAAAATAAAATACAAGGGAAAAACACTTCTCAAATTCCATTGGATAACATTGGCAAGGAATGGCATGTCAGTGTTATACCCACATACAGCTCGTGTAGAGCAAAAAACCTCAGAATGGCTTAAAAAATGCTTTTCCATGTCCCGTTAAATCACTATGGCTTAAAGTATTGAAGGTTGGTTTTGAAACTTCTCTTGCTGAAATCTAAGCTTTTATCTCAGTGAAAACACTCCCATCTTACTAAACAAACATGATGTGATCAGCAGTGGACCTCAGAAAATCCTCTCACATCTCATTATCCCACAGTTTAGATTAGGGCTTTTATAGCTTGGCTTCCTAATTCAACCACAGGATCAGCTCTGCTCCCCTCTGCCTCAGTGCTGATATGCTATTTCTGTAACATGAAGAGCAGAGCAAAGGCATAGAACGTGTTCTCGTGGCAACAAGTTAATTTTGGTTTAACCTTCCGGTGCTTGCCATTTTAGCCATTAACACTCCAGTTGTTTAAACAGCAACACCAAGTAAACAAGAAATAAGCCTTTACTCAAGCAAAAAGCTTCCTGAAGGTGCTGGCTGCATCATTTCCTGCAACACGAAGGGTTCCCTTGTCATTCCTGTTGGCAAGATGCCCCTTCCATGCAAAGATGGACTGTGTTGGTCCTATTTACCATGAAACACCTGTGCAAAGTCATCTGAAATTGAATTATGAGGACTTTCACCCCAAGAGCCTGGGAGGATGGAGAGGAAAGCCCTGTGTTGGTTTGGAATTTTTCTCTTTTTATTCCCTTCCCCCCCAAACTCTAGCCTAAGCCTCTCAAAGAAAGACACAGGAAAAAAGACACTTTGCTTCTCGAAACACCTTCAGCACATCTGAATCCCACTGCAGCAATATTATTTCCCTAAGCAGCTCCCAAACTGTGACTATTAAAGGATACAAATTCAACACCCTCAAAATAAGAAGAATAAGATAATAACCACGGACAATGAGAAAATTGCACAAGTTCACTTTCCATGTCAGTATGCATTTCCCTTTAAGAATTTCCATTTCCCTTTAAGCAATTCTATTATTCACACATAGCATTTCTAATCATTCTTTCAAGTGTTTCTATGTAACTTATCAGGGTTTAATGAATGCCAGAATAAGCACTAGAGGGAAAATCCACATAACTGGACACTAACCCAAAGGTTTTAACAAGACCTCTACATTTTTCTCTTTTTAATATAATCTTTATTCAAGCACTTGCTGCTTTGATCAGAAATATGACTTTTTTATTGGTTATTATTGACTTTTTCCCACCCACCCTCTTGCCTAAACCACCATCCCATAACTTGTGAGCCTTCCAGGGTTGTAGTGAAAAGTTATTAGTTAAAAAGAGCTTCTTTGAAAACAACATCTACATAAAATCAGTCAAAGTTAACAAACTTCTATACTGATTTCTACTGAATTGGGACCCACACTCACTTTGCCAAGAACAGTAAAAAAACACAGAAAACACCCAAAACCTGATTATGTTAGAGAACACAAGTGACTTGTTCAGTCTGTAATACGTGAAGGTACTCACTATCAATAAGAATTCCTAAGGATCACTTCATGCCCAGAAGTTGTCAGTCACAAATTTTGTGACACTTTGCCACTGGAGGTTTGAATGCTTGAAGGAGTGGGTGAGACAGGATACATAAACAAATAGTACAGGAATTTGTTTTACTTTCAGGTCAAACTATCCTGAATTAATAGCTGCTTTGGAAAACAGGGGGTATGAGAAAAGAAGTCAGCCTATAAATGCTGATTATTCTTCCCAAAGCAACCAGTGCCTCCAGCATTACACTAAAAACATGCTAAAATTTGAACCTGATTTTTTAAGCCCTATATGGAGTTCTGTAGGACTCCTGTTTGCAGGACACTGTTGTTGGCAGCCCTGCACTTGTCCTTGAGCTCTGACTGGTTTGGGGTTCTTTCCTCTGGAGCGCTCTTCAGGCATGCATGGAGTCAGAGCCTTTTCCAGAGAGCCTCATCCTTTCCAAGACCACAGGATGGTTTTAGTTATGTGTGGTCACTGGCTTCCTTTGGGCTTCCTTCTTCCTTCAGACTCAAATTTGAGTGGCTGAGGAAGTTTGTATCCTTGGGGTCTGTAAAGGAGAAAGCAGGTTTCTCTCCCTGCACAAGGATCCAAAGCAGCCACCTGAAGCTGATTGCACAGGCAGCTGGGCAGAACAGATTCTCTAAAGCTGATTAAGATGTCTTACTCTGACGTTTCAAACACTAAGGAGAACATCACATAATTTTCCTGCAATGAGAAAATTACTCCCAGTGGTTCTATGTACAGGTCTAATAGTATACAATAACTTTTAGATTCAGGGAAACCTTACAGTGGCCTTCCAGTACCTAAAAGGGGAGTACAAGAAGGCTGGAGAGGGACTTTTTACGAGGGCATGTCATGATAGGACAAGAGGGAATGACCTTAAGCTGAAGGAGGATAGATTTAGATTAGGTTTTAGGAAGAAATTCTTCCCTGTGAGGGTGGGGACGCCCTGGCACAGGTTGCCCAGAGAAGCTCTGGCTGCACCATCCCTGAAAGTGTCCAAGGCCAGGTCGGATGGGGCTTGGAGCAACCTGGGCTAGTGGAAGGTGTCCCTGTCCATAGCAGGGGGTTGGATACTGGATGATCTTTAAGGTCCCTTCTAACCCAAATTGTTCTGTGATTCTACTATTCAAAGAACTGGAAAAGTCCTCAGAAAGTGGCACAGACTATTTGTCCACCCCAGAGCAAGGGCAGGTAAACCCAGCTTCATTCCTGATACATCCTACTGCTGTTTTATCTCTTAGCTCCCTCTCCAGAGATTAAAAGAAGGCAGTTGTGTCCATCTCCAAACGCTTCAGTGTGAGCTGTGCTTTTAATTGTGGTTACTCCTCAGAGCGAGACATGGCTAGAGAATGTAAGTAATTTATTACAAGGTGCATCGAGAGGTCCAAGAAGATCCAAGGATTCTCACAGCTGTTAGGGAAATTTTTGCCAAGTATTTTCTTCACTGAATATTTATCCAACAGAGCTGCATCTTCTATTTGTTTCATATTTATTTTTGGTACAATTTTGAAGCCATTTAGTGCTGTTGATCAGCTTATTTTATTATCTGTCTCAGGAACAATTTCTTCACTGAAATGATGGTCGGGCACTGGAACAGACTTCCCAAGGAGTGGTGGAATCACCATCCTTGGAAGTGTTCAGTGTTAAGAACATTGTTTATTGGCAGACTTGGCAGTGCTGGTTGGACTCAATGACCTTAGAGGGGCTTTTCCAACCTAAAGGATTCTGTGATTCTATCAGTAACACAGAGGAGAATAAAATATTGGTCTTGCAATATGGACCTTACAGGGATGTAACTTCATTTTCAGTCCAGTAACTGTTGCATCCTGGTGAGCAAGGGAAGGAAACAATGAGACAGGCTTACCCTGGTTTTGCAATGTGCTTATTAATTTCAGAAAAACCACCGCAGGAACAAAGTTTATTAGTGAGTAGGAGGATGTTTCAGAAACAGAGCCCGACTGAAAATAATCAGCTCCCTTTAATTAATTGCATACAGTTTTATTGCATAACTGATGGTTTTAAACCTTGGCCAATTAGCTTGTCAAACATAAAAGTTAAATTCTATATTTGTCTCTTAAGAAAGATCTATGCCAAAGTTTTATTTCAAGTTGCCTTATCCAAGCAACCACAAAGTAGGGCCTTTTGAAACTAGAATTATTGGGCAGTTACCCAGATTTGGAAAGAAGAATAGGAAAGACAAAGGCAAGAAAAAAAGCAAGGACACAGAAGTCCAATATATTGCTCAGGTCCATGACTTCCATTTTTAATGGGCAAATTTCAGCTACAAGGTTACCTTGTGTTGATAACTTATTTTCTAAGAGAAGCTGAGTGGCTGTTGTCAATTTAGCATGCCTACAACAGAGAAGAAAAAAGAGAAACAATCCCTCCCCTTTTCACTGAAAAGTTCTTTAAGTTCTTTGAAAGAATCTTATGATGCTGTGGTAGCTGCCTCACTGGTTGTGTGTCTCTTTTCACAGCAACTGCAGAAGGCAGAATGATTTTATAACCATATATATTCATAAATATGTTTATATGTATCATATTTATATATTTGTATATTGAAATGAATACAATTTTTTATGTAATAAGTTAATAAACATGTTCTTGGCATGATCTAAAACTGAGTATTCAACATAACTACCCCAGATGAAAATATTTATTTTCCAGTTTCTTACACACAATGCCAGTTAATAACTTTTTTTTTCCAAAGCACTGATCTGTTTCTCCAAAAATTCATTAGGAAATGAATATGTTTTTTTCAACTAATTATTTTAACTAAGCATTATATTATACTCATGCTACATATCCTGAGAACTCCATGGTGCCACATAGTGTCAACCATATGAGCTTTGAAATTTGGTAGAGTGATGACATCCATATCAAGGCTATGCTTTATAAATGAGGATTTTGCATGTTTTTCGTCAGTAATAATCTTGTGAAATGCAGCTTTTGCATGTAGCAACCTCTTGGCCCAAGCTTTCAACACTTGCATCTTCATTCACTGGCATGCTCCACTCAGTCGTTTTCCTGAGTGTGCTGTGGTTGAAACTGGGATGCATAGTTGTGCACTTCCCACTGATTTTTGGTGTGCATGTCACAGAATCATACAATCCTGGAATGATTTGGGTTCGAAGGGACATTAAAGATCATCCAGTTCCAACCTCCTTCCATGGGCAGGGACACCTTCCACTATCCCAGGTTGCTCCAAGCCCCGTCCAACCCGGCCTTGGACACTTCCAAGGATGGGGCAGCCACAACTTCTCTGGGCAACCTGTGCCAGGGCCTCAGCACCCTCATGGTTGAAGAATATCACCTGAGACCACTGTCTTGGACTGACTTTATCATGTTGTATCCCCTATCTCTGCTCTATGCCCAGACATGAATCTTGTGCCTTTCTGTGCCTTTAAAACTGGGTGCAAGAGAAAGAAAACAAAGCCAGGCAAACTTTTCAAAACAGTTTTGTGCTCCAAGGTCACTCTACTCTACTCCTCTGCATGCTTCTGTGGCAGCAAGAGAGGAGGAAGCACCCTTCCTTTTTTTTTTTCCTGAGCTTTTTGGCTTTTTCTCAGGAGAGAGACAGAGAGTTAAAATTCTTTGCTGTTTAGCCGGCTTGCTAGCTGAGGCAAGAGCTTTCCTTGGACTGTTCTGCTCCACTCTGGATCACGAGCACCAGGAGGCCACACCATGGCCTGGAGAGGCCACACCCCAGCTCTGGAGAGAGAACAGCCACACCTACAGAAGGACTGAATTTTACCAGGTTCTCTACACAGCAAAAGGTTTTATTATTCAGCATTATTATTCTTTCCCTGTGTGTTTGATATACAAATAGTCTTTTCCTTCCTTCACTTTCCTCTGAGGAATTTTTTCCCAAACCTGGTGGGGGAGGGGTGTCTGTAACTTCCCTTCTATCAGAGGATGTTCATTTCAGACGTTCCTCCGAATTTGTCTCAAACAAGGACAACCACCTTTACCAGAGCCCTGTGGAACCTGACCTTGAATGTTTCCAGGGATGAAGCAGCCACCACCTCTCTGGACAACCCATGCCAGTGTTTCATCACCCTCATTGTTAAAACTTCTCCCTTATATCTAATCTAAGTTGACCACCTTCTCATTTAAAACCCTTGTCCTATTGCAGGAGGACCTGCTAAAATGTCTGTCCCCATCTTTCTTAAAAGCTCCTTTTAAGAACTGAAAGGCTAAAATAAGGTCTCCCCATAGCCTTCTCTATTATACAAACATGTGTTACCACACAGCCCTAAGCCATCTCCAGAGAAATTACAATTTTGGGCCAAATGAGTCAAAGCTGCTTGCTTGTTAGTGTGATCATGAAATCTGTCAAAGCAGACAAAGACTGTCAAAACTTAAAAGCACAACGAGGAGAGCAAGGCAAGCTAAGATCACACAGACAAAATCTAAGTGCTTGCCTGCTTTAGTAATGCCACAGGAACACTGATAATTACTAGTATGTAATTTTTCCCAGTGTTTCCTAGGGGACTCCAACTAGTTTGGAATCACACCATACCAGATGCTACACAGACACTTCTGTAGTTCCTGACACTGAAATGCCAAGGGTCATTACAAACTAATGAGTGGAGGGAAAAAGAATTAACTTCATTGCACAGGGTAATCAAGTGACTTCCTTACTGTGAGGGTCATGAGGTCCTGGCACAGGGTGCCCAGAGAAGCTGTGGAAGCACCATCCCTGGAAGTGTTCAAGGCCAGGTTGGACAGGGCTTGGAGTAACCTGGGATAGTGGAAGGTGTCCCTGCACATGGCAGGGGGTGGAAAGAGCTGGTCTTAAAAATCCCTTCCAACCTAAATAATTCTGTGATTATATTCATTATCTCCTCAAAATTCAGTTGCTCAGACAGCCTTAGCAGTCCTGCTCTTCAGTGTCACAGTGACACAGCTCCTGGGACAGAGCTGATTCATGTCCTGCCAGCCCGGACCACAGACAGACAAGCCAGAGTTTGCTTGGAAGAGGCCATGCCAGCACGGCCAAGGTGTGATGGTCCCCACAAGAACCTCTCTTTCAGTTATATTTTCACATCCCTGACATCAAAGCACAGGGCGATAATTCCTCTGCTTTTCTCATGGCTTTTTTACAGCCCTGATCCAGCATGGAAAAATTAAAGATGCTTTATCAGAAACATCCACGAAGGAAATCCTCTGTCTCTGATGAACCTGACTTCCTCCAATTTCCTGTTTGCTGCACAGCTGTCTGCATTGGATGGGTCTCAGGGACATTTTTTTGGACATATTTGTGTACCTCAGTTGGAAGCCAGGTTCCTTGAGCTGGAGCACAAGGGTCTATAATCTTTTTTAAAAAAATTAAAAATCACAGTGAAAACAGAAAGAATGAAAAGAAAACAAACCAATAAAGAATCTATCCTGTCATAACATTTGAGGTTCTGGTATTTGCTGGCCTTGGAGTAGGTTCAAGATAAATGAAGGAAATGTGTATTTCATTAAATGCTAATATTTGGAAGATAAGAGGAAAAAATGATGAAATGCTCCCAAGAACAGTTGTGAGGACAGTGCCTGTGTGTATATAAACACAAATGTTTGCATACACAGAAACAGATCATCATGATTCGCTCTGAATCAGAGCAGGGTTACATAGGAAGAATTAGATGGAAAGGAAAAAAGCACCTATTTTCCTAGGTCATTGCTCTTCCTGTACATAACAAGGGATTTTGCACTTCTTATTCTCCATCTCTTTTCAGAATTGCAGTTAAATACTTCCACCTTTTTTTTTTTTTTT
>VZRQ01001128.1:2093255-2132955 GCA_013397975.1 Machaerirhynchus nigripectus
TTCTGCAAATGAAACTTGATTTTATAAATAATCATTGAGTCACATATAGGCACACAAAAAAATCTCAACACTACACAAGCAAAACTGTGCTAGGTACTTTAATAATAAGGCTGGTGAATCAAAACCCAACCAGCTTTTTCCCAGTGGATGCCATACTTGTTGCTGGTTAAACTTTGAGGTCTCTTCTCCATTCCACCCCAGAGGACTCTGTGTAATCCCTTGGCTCCTGCCCAATCCAGTCTGTAAAGTCAGGACACAACACATGCTTGCCTCCTGGGGACACAGCCCTTGGGCAAAGCAAGGGTCACGAAGTGCCCAGAATTCTTCTGTTAATTAGCAGATTCAATGCAAGGGAACTAGAATGTGGGATTTGAGGCTCCAAATACTCAGGAAAGCATTTGATGTCTGTGCTTCAAACAATGCAGCAGAGCAGGAACTGAAATTTTCACAAGCGATAGACAAGGCTTAGATCTTCCAAAGAACATGAGAAGATAATGAATCTCAGCAGTTTATTTTCATAAATAGTTCTGGACAAAGTTTTTCACAAGGACTATGGATAGAAAATAACTCAGTGGACACAGAATTGTTTCCCTGATAACCTTCAGCCTCTACTGCAAGCCCATAGGTTCTAGAGTTTAGAGATTTGTTTTCTAACACACACCAAAAGAAAGCTTCATTTTGTTCATTGCAGCTGAACAGCATTTCAGAGCAAACTTTCAGACAAAATCTTTCCCCAGGCATAAATCTATCAAGGAAAAAGAAAGGCATCTAGTGTAGCAAATAACATAAAAGTAGAGAGTATGAAATAAGATAGAATATAAAAGTAGAAGCAAGTGAAAAGCAGGTAGTATGATGGAACATTACAGTATGGGCTGCCAAACTGATTGTATGAAATCAGTGGTACTCTTGGATCAAGGGCACTGATCCATGGCAACCTCCTTGCAGGTGGGCAACACCTGCCAAAGAACTGATTAAATGCCTTGGTCTAGGTTTCAGGTAGGGCCAAACGGCAGCAAGGAGACAATTTGGTTACTGATTGGGAAGGCTGTGGAGGTTTGGCTTTGGAAAAGACCTCTGAGATCAAGTGCAACAGTAAATGTAATGCTGCAAAGCCCCTCTGAACCATGTCCCCCAGTGCCACATCAATGCATCCTTCAATGCCACAGCAGAGGGGAATCAGGAGGTAAAGAAACCAGTTCCATGCAAAGTGGAACCAGTGCTTTGCTACAGAGAGGTGGCTGGATTCCTGGGCATGAACCAGTGTGCAGAGGTTTTTCCTTTAGCTGAGATACAAAACTGGATCTTCTCTCTAGGGAATATTTCTTGGTAGCCAAGAAATGGATTCCAAAGGGATAACCAACTTTGGGGGTCAGAGAGGTTCACTCAGAGTTTTTCTTCACAGACTGAAACTTTTTTTAACCTGTAGGAATCTATTACATTGAGGACTTACCAATCTACTACTTTTATTTAAAAGTAAAAATGTGTTTAAAAGGACTGGGAGGGAAATGATGTACACATATATCTGCACACACACTGCATGATTACATAAACGTCATGCTTGAAGAAAGCCAGCCTAAAAAAAGAGACAGAAACCTGATGTATAAACACCAATAAATTGACTGTGTTTGCCGGATTTGCTGATACATTCTGCAAAACTCAGGAATGTGATCCACTGGGTGCCAATCCAGTAGATCTCTGTGGTGTTCCTTCAGAAATGTGTCCCCCACAGGATGCCCAATACCCTCTACAAAGGGTTAGAAAGCTGCTTATCCGTCCACAGGCCTTGATCAGTCCCACAAAGAGAGGAAAAGAGGAAAGAGAGAGATACCCCTTGGTGTTTGTGCCTGCTTCTCTTTCAAATGGAATTAATGGTGGTTTAATGGGGTATGAAAGGATGTTTTAGTGGAAACAATGAGGAACAATTGTCTAGCTCACGTTTCATTTCACAGGTCATTATTGCATTAAGAAGTAAATCGACCAAGTCCGGTAAATAACAGTCTGTGTTTTGCCCAAAGCTTCAAACCAACAATCTTAGCAGTCACCAACTAATATCTTTGTCATTTTTAACCCTTGCAGGGATCTGCTGGGGGCTAAACAATTATAGTCTTCACCCACCCCTAGCAGGTAAGCATTATTCGTTTTATTTCTCATCCCTTCTTCCTGAAAACCCCACGAGGCTGGTGGTTTTTTTGCCTTGCTGTTTTGTTTATTAGCCAACCTAGCCAACTGCGTGTCTGGTGGCCTTGAAAAACAACACATATTTTAGTGACTGCTGCAGGCGTCTTTAAACAGGCTGCTTCCTCTGCAAAATTAATTGTTGCAAAATGCGGTGCTTCCCCTGTAAAGCTCTGCAAACTCCCACTCAGCAGTTTGGTTGGATTATAGATACGTCTCTAAGATCTAAGGGAAATAATATCGTTGTGCTAGCAGGATGAAATTCACTTTTTTTTTTTTTTTTTTTTTTTTTTTTTTTTTTTTTTTTTTTTAATTGCATAAACACGACCATCTTGCCTCTTTAAAGGTAACAGCCAGCAAGCCTGGAGAGGCTGTTCCATGTAGATACTGTCCCCACCTCCATCACTGCCTCGCTGGAGCAACTCACTTCTCCACTTCCCTCTGTTTCTCCTGACACTTTCTGGTTTGATTATTAATATCAGCAGCTTCTGCAGCAGCCGCATCAAAGGCATCAAAGGCAGCACAAGGGAAGTGACACTGCCCCTCTGTCCCACTCAGGTGGGACCCCACCTGGACACAGGAAGGACATGGAAGGACATGGACCTGTTGGAGCAAGTCCAGAGGAGGTACTGAGATTATCAGAGGTATGGAGCACCTCTGCTATGAGAAAACACTGAGACAATTGGGATTGTTCAGCCTGGAAAAGAAAAGACTTTGTGATGACCTAATTGTGGCCTTCCAGTGCTTGTAGTGAGTCAACAAGAAAGATGGAGAGAGAATATTGGCAAGAGCATAGAGTGACGAGACAAGGGGGAATAGATTCAAATTGAAAGAGAATAGGTTTAGATTGGGTATTAGGAAGGAATTGTTCCCTGTGAGGGAGGTGAGGCCCTGGCACAGGCTGCCCAGAGAAGCTGTGGCTGCCCCATCTCTGGAAGTGTTCAAGGCCAGGGTGGACAGGGCTTGGAGAAACCTGAGATAATGGAAGGTATCCCTGCCCATGGCAGGGAGTTGAAAAAAAGATTATTTTTAAGGTTCCTTCCAACCAAAATTGTTCTGTGATTCTCTGTGATTCTTCCAGAAGATGCTGGAAAAATTTCTGGGTGGTATATTGTAGGAATAAAACCCAATGACTGACTCATATTTGTGGGTATCACCAAAGCAGGAATGATAAATAAGAATGAAACAGTTCCTCGGAAGAATATGAAGGTTGTCTGAGCAACTGAGCTTTGAAGAGAGGTCCCAGATAAGGAATAGATTCATAGAATGGTATGGTTTGGAAGGGACTTTACAGATCATCTCGTTCCAGCCCCCTGGGACAGGGGCCCCTTCCCACTAGACCAGGTTGCTCCCAGCCTCATCCAACCTGGCCTTGAACATTTCCAGGGATGGTGCTTCCACAGCTTCTCTGGGCAACCTGTTTTGTTTCCAGTTGTTGTAAAAGCCAGTTTTGTTTCCCTGGTGTTGTAAACTCTGCTCAGACCCTGTACACCATTTTCTGTGGGACTCATCTCTACACTTACATATTGTGCAACATTCCAAGCTCATTGGCATTCCACAAGAACAGGCAGACTGGATGACCAGGACCAAGCACATGGATTGGGAGACAATCTCTCTTTCCTCTCCAGTTGTCACTCTTTGTCTCCATCAGAAACATTTAGAATGTCTTAATTACCAAACCTTCCTCCAACAACACCCTGGCCTTTGGACCCATAAATCACTCTCAGACTTCAAAGATTCCTGCAGGCCACAGTTATCCTTTCAGAATTTTTAAAACAGTTGCAGAAAGGTCCATTTGAAGTTATTTATCAGTCCTTCATCCACTCAGGAAAAGATCAGGTCTGATTATCTAAGGATGTTACCACTGATAAGGACTCTGCAACTCACTCAGGCAAGCTACACCCATGTTTCACTGTCTTTATTCCAACATTTCCTCCCAACACCTAAAATCATCATGGTGATACTTCAGCCCATTACTTCTGCTTCCACAGACCTTGAGAGCAATTTGTTTCTCTCTGCTCCACATCAGTCTCATATTTTTGAAGGCCCTTCCTAATCTCTCATCCACCTTTTCTCAAGACTAAGCCACCCAGATTTTCCAGCCATTCCTCATGTCTCCTGTTTTCCATATGCCTAATAATTCTTTTTACCTTTAACTGTTAGGCTCCTAAATAAATCCATGAATGATGCTTCTGTCAGTTATTCAGATTTCATGGACCACCAATGCTTTATGAATCACAGTTTAAAAACCACTACACTGAAACAGAAGCCTCATCATGTCAATGATAAAAAACCTTATGCTTGTGTTGCAGACAACAGTTATATCTAGAAAACGAGAGAAGTGGGTTTCAAATCCGTAACTAGAATCCTAAATGAAGGTGATATGGTGTTTTGGGGGGCACTGAGCCCCCAGGGAAGCAAACAGGCTCTCTGAGATTTCACAAACTCTAAAAATTGTGACACTTTTCTAAATAGCTCCTTAAACACAGGAGTTGAGTTTGGAAAATGAAAAACCTGCTCTTTTCTCCTCAGGGATTAAGGCTAAAAAGAGAAGCCAGGAATTTCTGATAGCAAGTGTAGGCACAAACTATTTGTTGGCACATCTTCAAAAAGGATTGCTATCCTAAGGGGCAAGGTTATCTCCCACTGTCAGGGACCTGACTTCATAATCAGTTTTCCCAAAATTCATTTGGATAATCATTCCTAATAGATACGTACACATATTTTACATTTTATGCAGCTGAACATCAGTGCATGACTGTTTGAAAGAACCTGAGGAATTTAGAAAAGAAGCAGAAAGGGTGGCACAAAAAGCTAAACTCCATTCACAGCAATAAACGTGCAAAATGGTTGGGTTTGCCCAAGGTTTTTTTGGCTTCATCAGGAGAAAAGAATTTGATACCCTTGTTTGATGGAAACAAGGAAATAAGATTTGATAGGCTTATAAAATTGTACATATACATATATATAATGTGTGTGTGTATATACATTGCTCTGTGCTGATCACATGGAAAATGAACATTCATGTCACACATCCTAGCTTCAGGATCAAGGAAAAAGCATCCCTGCAAAAGGAAAATAGCTGCTTATTAGAGACTAAAATGCAGGTGAGTGTGAGGGAAAGCAATTTATAGTATTTCAAAATGGAGATGTGGCATGGCCACCTCAGCCCCAACGCTGACCTTGTTTGCTACATCCCCAATTCTTCTCATTTCCTCCATGATTTACCAAAAGAAAACATGAAGAGGAGTGGTTTTCTTTGGCAGAGCTGTCCCCTAAGGAAGTCCCATGGTGGCATCCAGACCACAGAATCACAGACTGGTTTGTGTTGGAAGACTCCAAGAAGTTGTTCCGGTTCCACCCCCTGCCATGGGCAGGGACACCTTCCACTATCCCAGGGTGCTCCAAGCACCATCCAACCTGGCCTTGACCACTGCCAGGGATGCGGCAGCCACAGCTTCTCTGGGCAACCTGTGCCAGGGCCTCCCCACCCTCACAGGGAAGAATTCCTTCCATAACTCTAATCTAAACCTGCCCTCTGTCAGTTTTAAGCCATTCCTTGTTCTCTCTTCTTTCCCAGCCGGTGGAATTCTCCACCCACAGAATTGTCCCTCACTCTGCTGTACTGCAGTTGGCAGAGCCAATTCTTTAATTCAGTGTGTTCCACCATCTCACCCTTGATGAGCCACCACATAGACATCAAAGATATAAAAATAACTTAATTTCCCTTTGGATTACTTTAAACTTTGTTCTCCCATGTGCATTACAAAAATCCTCCAACTTTATTCTCTGCTTTGGTCTCAACTTAATTAAGGTCTGCTGAAATCTTTACCAGAGATGTGTTTTCAGGAAAATTAAGAATTACAAGCATTTTCTGATCATATTATAAAACAATAGCTTGGTAAGAGCTCTTTTAATGTCCTCCATTGCTACTTCCAACCCATTTTGCATGGGCCATTTATTGCAGAAAAAGCAAACTTCTATTTGTGAACAGCAACAACAAAAAAAGCTCCAGAGGAAAACAATGTTGATATTGCATTGTATCATTCCTTGCAGATCTACCAAACCTGCAGTCTCTTCTCAGACATCTTTAATTACTGAATATGATTATGCATAGCTAGCGTGGCTAATCATAGTCTTTGGAATATTAAATATTTATGCTGCAACACTTTCACCCAGCTTTAGCCCTAACTTATACTGCCAGTCTGTGTTGCAAAATTCTACACTTCCCCAACTGTTTTTTGAGATTTTTATTCAATAATTAAAATTACCAGAAGAAAGAAAATTGTACCAAAATCTTCAACCCATACTTCAAGATATTTTGGACTGTTTTTACCTAGATCTGACATTTTATTGTATTTCTGATGAAACCAGAAAACTTCTACATAATCATTTATGATTTTTAACTTCAATGTCACATTGCAAGGAGTTTTTGACAATATTTTTGATAAAATTGAGTGTTAAATGTCTGCATAACTTGCTTCAGAAAAGCATTTGCATATTGAACACTTTCCTCTTTATGATTTAGAAAATGTACTGATTACTTCTAGCGAGCAAGCAAGACTACTGAGCAATTTCACACCTTCAGATTTGTCCAGATTGAAGATGACATGGGAAACACATAGTTTCAATGATTTGTTGGTCAGATAAAAAGTTCAGTTGTCCACAATGCACTGATCCTCTCACCAAGAGATTCACACTAAAGTTGAGCCAATTAAAAAATATATTCTCTGGGGTTTTTTTAAGAATAATTGGAAAAAACCAAAACACAAGCGTAATTTGTTTGTTTGTTTGTTTATAATTGTAGTTGTCCCATCCCTGGAAGTGTCCAAGGCCAGGTTGGACGGCGCTTGGAGCAACCTGGGATGGTGGAAGGTGTCCCTGGCCATGGCAGAGGGATGAAATGAGGTGATTTTTAAGGTCCCTTCCAATCCAAACCATTCCGTGATTCTATGGTTTATTGGAACAACCTCCCCAGGGACAGGGTAGAGTCTCCATCACATCCTCATTTTCAGGTTTTCAAAAATGCAGTTGGATAGGGTGCTAGATAATGGTCCTTTCTCACAAGAGAAAGGACCCCACGAGCTTTTGAGTCCACTTCCAACCTGGTCTGCTTTATGATTCTATGATTTCTCTGTCCAAATTGCTTTAAATAACAACTAGAATGTATCTGTCAGCAGGAAGAAAACATATATCTGCAGGCTCTGGACGAAAACTTGAAAGACATGGTTCCATCTCTCTTATTCTGTGCATTACCCACCTAATGGGTCGATCTCTCTTTGCTCACTGGGGAGGACATTAGTGAACTCCAGTAGAAGATGTCCCTGCCCGTGACAAGAGGTGGAATGAGACGACCCTTAATGTTCTTTCCAACCCAAACTGTTCTAAAGTTCTATGGCTCTATAAATTCTGTGGTTCTATGACGACGTTGGACACAACAGAAGTGGGGACAGCTGGATCTTCTACCAGATTCAGGGCCTCAGCTACATTTCCAGCAAGGGAAGACAATGAACTTCAATGTCTCCAGGTGTCATCACAGACCACAGATGTGAGGAACGGTGATAACAGAGTCCTATGAACACTGCAAAAAGCCAGCAACTGGCTGAGCCTTTAACTACACAAGGATGGTTGTATCAGCTGCCCTTCATGAAGCTGGGGTTTTAACCTGGACAGAGGAATGAGCTGAACACACAAACTGTTCACTTACCCTTAATTCCTCAACAAGACACTCCTGTTTATAGCTAATTCTCCCATACAGCTTATGATTCTGGTATTTCCTGTACCGTGGAACCATTTAGTGCTCCAGGCCTGGCCCCAAGCTCTTTTGCAAGAGGCTTGCTCTAGACATCAGTTTTAGGAGAAAAACATTTTGTCATCCAAAAATGGCAGCTCAAAGAGATTTAAATAATTACAAATTCATGTTAAACTCATTAAATTGTTTTGGATAATTTGAAAAATGGTACTTTGAAAGTTCCTCATAAATTATTTAAGGAGGAGGGTGTTGGAAAACATTTAATTTAAAACTTTTGCAGCATTATATCTAAAAGACAAAAAAAAAGATTAAAAAGGACTCTCATATTAAAAAGTAATTATGCTCTGTTGGACTTAAACCCACTTTTGTTGTTACTCCTTTTTTCTTGCAGCAGAAATAATAACAGCAGCAAAAGTCTTGGATCTGTTCCCTCCTATTTTGTTCTTTTTTTCTCAATTCTGTGGTTTATCCAGAAAACTAAAACTTCATTTTGAAGTGAACAATTCTGCTTCTTCAGAAATTCACAATAAAAAGATTGGTCTATGAGCAAAGAGTGAACTCAGTGGGTAAAAGTTCGGGAAAACAAAGGGGGAAAACAGTGGGTATAAAAATAATAAATTTCATAAATTCTGTACCAATTGCACCTTCCATAAAAGACATCATGTGAAATCAGGAGCATTAGTATCATTCTGAATGATCCCCTGTGCCCCAGTTATGGCTCTCACAGCCTCTCCCTTGTGATAATCCTTATTCTGCTAAAACACCTCCATGGCTTTTGCGTCCCTTAAGGGTATTGAGTGTTTTGGTTTGCTCTCCATGGAGTAATCAGAGTATCTAGGAATGGGTAAGGGATAATAATTTCAATCTGATTGGCCAAACCGGAAGCTTGGAGTGAACACAAATATATGTCTCATAAAACCACGGAGTGGTTTGGGTTGGAAGGGACCTTAAAGATCATCCAGTTCCAATGTCCCTTCCAAGCCATTCTATGATTTTATAATTCTATGACAACACCACCATTTTCACTGGCCTTGAAGCATTGTCATGCCAAGGGGAAATCTGGCCCAACACAATCATTAAGGCTGGAAAAGTCCTCCAAGGTCCTCAGGTCCAGGCTGAATGAATGCCACCATGCCCACTGAACCATATCAAAAAAGGGCCACATCTACTTGGTTTTCTTAATGCTTCCAGGGATGGTGGCCTCACCCCTGCCCTGGGCAGCCTGTTCCAATGCCTGACCACCCTTTCTGGGAAGCAATTATCCCTAATATCCAACCTGAATCATCCCTGGTGCAACTTGAGGCTATGTCCCCTTGACCTATCACTGGTTTCCTGGGAGAAGAGGCCAGTCCCTCTTTTCAGGGAGCCATAGAGAGTCCTCCTGAGCCTCTTTTTCTCCAGACTAAGGAACCTCAGCTCCCTCAGCTGCTCCTCGTAGGACTTATATTACAGACCCTTCCCCAGCTCCTTTCCCTTCAGTGGACACACTCCAGCCCCTCAATGTCTTTTTTGCAGTGAGGAGCTCAAAACTGAACACAGGGCTCGAGGTTTGGCCTCATCACTGCCCAGCACAGGGGGATGATAACTGCCCTGGTCCTGCTGGCAGAAGATCAGTGCGAGCAGGAAAGCTGAGCTTTTTCTCCAGTTTGTCTCTCCTGGGAGCCTGCATTGCACTGTGAAAAATACTCAGTGCTACAACTTTCCAGAAGGAGAGGGAGGAGGGAGAGAAGGAAAGAAGACGACCATGAATTCACCTTGTCATCAAGCTCTACCTTTCCAAATGTCAACCTGGAGGCAAAAGGAACCACAGGTCAGAACAAGAGATGCAGAGGAATTTAACACATATTTGTGAAGGGAAGGGGAAAAAAGTCCCCATTCAGATTTGGGCAGCAAAAAGAAAACACAGCAATTTCTTCGTAGCCTCAGAGGCAGGCAACATTTACCATATGCTGTTACCTCCATCGCACAAGGAAATAAACCCTGTGGAGTGAAGGTTGCAGCCTCAGTGCACTTTAGGTGGTGGGGATTCCTCTAACACCTATGACTGTGTGCTAGGATGTGCTAAAGATGGTGAGAATCTGAATAAAATCCAGGGTTTGTATGCAAATATATTCATTAATATGCAGGTGCTAAGTAGTAATAGTACCAGAGCATTAGTGCTTGGATGTGATTCATAATTAGGGTGGAAAAGGTACACTAAAAATCAGTGTTTACATCTAGACAACACATTAATCAACCCTGTAAGCAGCCAGCTAGAGCGGGATCCTTGGAGGAAAAGCCTTACACATTTTGTTTAAAGTTCTTCGTGTGTTTAATCAGTTTTAGAGTGTGAAGGAAAACAAGATTAATTACAGTTCCTCCCATCAGTCTCCCATACCGGCAGAGTTACAAACTATGCATCTCTACAGCAAAATGGCCACCATCAGCAGCAGGCACAGGGAATGCTAATTGTAATTAAAGAGTTTATTTGGAATCAGAGAGCTGAGTTTTAATCAGGAGGAGAATGGAGCCTTGCTGTGGGAGCCTTCAGAAAGTGGTTCCTGAGCAGAATGGGCCTTTTTTTAACAGAGAGGGGTCGTCAAACTTCTCGAGTGGGTTTTCAGCTTGATTATCTCCTCGGTGGGATGAGGATGAAAATCCTTGCGGGGCCAATTATTGGTATTATTTTGCAGTTATGCGGCGTTTTCATGGCACATGTCCCTTAATGCTCTCAGAGGACTTTGCAAGGGGCAGGTAGAATCATCAAATCACGGAATGGTTTGGGTTGGAAGGGACCTTAAAAATCATCCCATTCCACCCCCTGCTGTGGGCAGGGACATCTTCCACTGTCCCAGGGTGCTCCAAACCCCATCCAACCTGGCATTGAGCGTTTCCAGGGATGGGGCAGCCACAGCTCCTCTGGGCAGCCTGTGCCAGGACCTCAGCACTCTCACAGGTAATAATTTCTCTCTACCATCCAATCCAGTGAATCAGACCCCAAAGGGGGCTAAGGATGCCAGGTGAAGTGATTCTGCAAGAAGGCCGAGTGGAAGTGGTGGACACAGAGCTGCACACTGAGTCACCCCAGACTTCTGCAGCACAATTCACTACATCCGTCCTGGAAAGGAACCACACAACTGGGACCACCACCACCTCAACCTCAGCTGCAGATCTCAGTGAAAGTCACATCGCACGGCTCAAATATCTGCATGACTTTGCAAACACTCCCGTCAGCACAGGGGCACTTACCAGCTTCTGAGTAGAACTGTGTCCATTCAAATTCTGACTTTGGGAAAACAGAGACAGGTGGTTCTAGATCCAGGACACCTCCATCCAAATCCTTAAAAAGGGCTTTCCTTGAGCCTTTGCATCTCTTTTCGGGGGGCATGGTGTCTTCAGAGCTTTGTACACTGATAGGTAGGGAAGGCAATGTTATTATTAATGGCGTGGAACAGCCAGAAAAGCCTATGAATTTCTATGTAGGCCATTAAAGACTGGCTGCCACAGAGGAAGGTACCTGTAACAGGTCAGGATTGTTGAGGGGAACTCATTCACCAGAGACAAATATAGGACAATTGAGATGAATCATTTCCTAAACAAGGGTCTATATTAACTTCAGGAGGTCAGTGTGTTTAGATCACATGCCTAATTTTTGCATCACTAAAGTGTAGTGAGCTGAATTGTTTTTAATTGCAGATTGACTAAAGGTTCAACACAGCTTAAAGGAACTGGTGATCTGAGCATCTCACACCCATGGCGGAATTCAATACAATAAAAAGACTTGTACTCCAGCAAAGTCCATGGAGAGATTTTTAGATTGCTACACAGATTCACACTGAACTTTGATGAAAATGCAGAATTTTTTGGTCTCAGGCTGAGAAAACCCGATAGCTGGTACCTTGAATGGGGCAAATGGGTATAGGCAGAGGTTTGCAGCAAGGGCAGAGCAACAAAAAGGCCGATTACCCCAGTCAACCCAACTCAAAAGAGGAAGAGAACAAAAACCTCCTCTGATCCTAACGGTTTGGTTCTCGACCATCTCTCAGCAGGTCCAGCATTTCTGCTGGTTAGGTCTACCAGAGGGACAAGCAAAGATCTTCATGGATTTGCTATATTCCCTGATGTTTCCATTTCCTCTCTTGCTCCAAGGCAATGCTCATCTTCTCTTTGACAGGAAAAATCCATCAAGATATCCCTTCAGGAGGCTGAAGCAGAACAATGCAGCCACAGCCTGGATCAAGCTCAGCAGCTGCAGAGGTGGATTAAATAAATGCATGCAGATATTGCATGAGGAGCGCTGGGAGATGTAACCACCCTCAGAGGCTCAGCAGCCTCCCAAGGAAGCTTTCAGTAATCCATGTGCATTCCTCACATTTGAAAACCACCAGCACCGGACCGGGTATTCAGCAGCTCACTACCAGCAGAATATTGTGGGATGGATACAAGAGCAAAACATAATGGGAGCTGACAAGCTGGACAGGGCTCAGAAATCTACACGCAAACTAATGCCCAGAGCAAAAAACAAAAATATAGAATAAAATAAGAAATTCTGGCAGAAGGCTGGAGGGGCTCTAAACATAGCAGTGTGGGACACCTCCAATTATTTTTGACTGGCAAGTGGAGTCCATGCTGGAATTTTTTTGCTACTTTGCTGCTTTCCTGACATAGTCTCTGTATTGCGTTCAGTGACTGCAATAAACAAATAGGCATGTGGTTTCCACTGGATGTGGTATGTCTAAACCACTGCAACCAGCAGTGACTTAAGGTTACAGATGAAGTTCTCCCCTCCCTCCTCAACACTCACAGATGATATTCTCCCTGGGTAGGAGCAGTTCTGGCAATCATTTGACATCTCACAGCCTGCCTGGTACTGATCAACATTTCTGATGTGATCTCGCAGGCACAAATCAAGCCACGCTTCCCCAACCAAAAGGACATTCCCTGTCTCAGGGTTTTTTCCTGGAGGTCCTGACATTTGCTGTAGCCTGAGGCTGAGAAGTCAGAGATGCTCAGGATGGGGGTTTAAGAAATGGGATATGTGAGGCTTGTTTTGCTACACAAATGTCAGGAAAAGTAGAAATCCAAGAAGATTGGTCTGGAGATGCACCTTGATGGAATTTGAAACTCAAATTATAAAAGATTGCCCTAAACTAAATTTGGTGGTGTTTTTCCTTTTTTTTTTTTTCTGTTTTTGAGTTTTTCTGTGTGTGTTTGTTTGATGTTGGAGCTTGTTCAGTTTTGTCAGACAGGAGCAGTACAAGAGCAGAGATGAGGGGAGGATAGTTCCAAAACTGTAGGTGTTTGGGGGTTTTTTTGAATAAAGATAGTTCAGAATGAAGCATTTTACCTTGCTGGATGAAAGTAGAACTTGTCCTTCTCACTGACATGTAACATCCTTGATGTCTCTGCTGTGATGAGAGGCATGATGCCTAAATGTTCAGCATTTGACATGATACAGACATCCCTGTCTTCACTGTAGCAGCTCTTTGTAAAACCAGTAAAGGTGACTTCTGCCAGGGATTAAGAGAAGATCAAGCAAGGAAAAGTGGTTAAAAGAGTGCCATAACTGGAGATATGAAAGTTTTTTTTTCCTGTGATGTTTTCCATGTTAAATTGCTCCCATATATATCTGTACAAATTATTTTTAAATCAGACTAATAGCATTGTTCATAGATCTTCATGTGGCTTTAGAATACTCTGTAGCCAAATTATATCCTAAATTGACACAAACCAAGCCACACCCATAGGAAATGAAATTGAAGAAATAGTAACTGATAAAGAAAAAAAAAAAAGCAAGAGTTGTTAATACCTTATCGCTTGAATCTATAAGAAACAGTTTAATAACAACCTGCCTCGGATGGTTTTTCTACTTGACAGAGATTAATATAAAACAAGCTGGGTGTAGTGACACAAGCTTGGCTCTGGCACTCAACTCTCGCGCATCTCCAAAATCCATATTTTGCCATGATTTTTTTGTGAGACTCTGAGCAAGTCTATTTGTCTTTATCTCTCTTATTCTTCAGTAAAAAGGGGATAATGAATTTTCTAGCAAAAGTAAGTAGCTGTGAGGAATAAAAACATGAAAAACAGTGAAGTATTTAGATGCCACCACTGTAACCAGCTATTAAGTTTCTCCTATATGCAAATATCCAGGATACATAACAGACCTCTATTCCTCCTGTGCAATCCTGTATACCAATAATGGTCATAAGTGATTGTGTGAGTTGTAGTTATTATGTCTGTGATAGTTCTATAAAAAGTGTGATATTCACTTCTCAGATTTGGTATCTTTATTTAGGCAGAGGTAACTGTGGGTCGGAGAGATGAATCAACTGGAAAAGTAACTCAGGAGGCAGGTATGTGTGAGGTAGAGTATACATTATCATAGGACATAATTATCATTGAATCATAGAATCCAAGAATGGTTTGGGTTGGAAGGCACCTTAAAGATCATCTCATTCCAACACCCTCCTATGGCCAGGGACACCTTCCACTAGACCAGGTTGCTCCAGGACCCATCCAATCCAGCCCTGAACACCTTCAGGGATAGGGCAGCCACAGCTTCTCTGGGCAACAATTATCCTGCAGTAGATTCAGGAAGTGAAAAATACAATTTTTTTTTAATTAAACTGTATCAAGTTGTACAAGAATTCTGTAATCAGTTTCACTGAGGCTCTTATTTCTCCACCATGTCTATTTGTTGAAAAGGGGGTAGAAGGCTGCAACTTTAATTGGAAAAATGAAATTAGTGAAGAAAAACAGTCTGGCCAGTGGAGGCAGATGACCAACCTTTCATCTTCATGATTCCCAAGGCTTTTGGACAATCCCCAGTTTTGTGCCAGGGATCCTCTGGCCTTTGGCTGGGAACAGTGGTAAACGTGGGCCATAAAATCCCGACACGGCCTCTTAGAGGGTGGCGTGGGGGTCGGTCCTGGGCTGTTGCATCAGCTGAGCGAGGCTTGATCCTGTCTCTGAGGCAGTCAAAAGTCGAGCTTGTTGCGACAATGATGGAGCTTTTAAGTTCTATGAATTTTTTCCCCGTGTAGCATTGCTCAGCATAGACACAGTGCACCACTGCCAGGAGTCCCACGGTGTTGTCCACCAGCACCACGTTTTCCACAATAATGCTGCCTCTGAGGTGCAGCATGACACCATAGTCATAGTTCTTATAGGACAGAAAACCTGTGGTTCTAGTGCAGGTCTGAGATCCATCTTCCTGGTACAGGTGAAAGCCATGGAGGCTCGAATGGGCCACATTTCCACTCCAATATTCTCCATCTAGCGAACAGTCTTGGCCCCTGATATGGAAGCCAGTTCTCTCGGATCCTGCCACAGCATTGCCACGAAGGGAGACACCGGTGGCCAGGTTCACCTTGATGCCAGCAACCCAGCCTAATGAGTATTCTGGCTGTCTGCTCAGAATAACAAGGTTCCTGATGAGAGAGTGATTTTTCCCTTCCAAATCAATGCCAGGTCCAGTGGTGTTGAACACCACATTATTGTGCAACAAGAGCCCACTGCTCACCACTGCTTTAATGCCAGCTCCGCAGCTGCCACTGATGCTGGATGACACCACCGAGGACTCCTGGGATACATTCCTGAATTCAATGGCAGAAAGCTGAGGAGGCCCAAAGTTCAAAAACTGAATATTTAAGAGTTGAAGGACACCTGCAATGAGATAACTGGAGTGAAATAAAAGCTTATATTACCTAAGAACTGGTAAGGACAACCACGTTAACAGCACTCAGACATATAATAGCAGGTACTTTGTCAGTGTATTGTTGTGATGGGTATTTATTAATAAATATATACAAAGTCATAGTAAAACCTCACAAAACACAGAGCAGCCCCTCCCAAAATATCTTCCATATTTATGAATTTTTAGTGGTGCTCACGTTTCATACATGCTGACAGTCAGTTTGTTCTGACTTTCATGGCACACGTGAATGGATACACATGTTGCTGCACCTCCTTCTTGGGCAAAACTTGTGTGGTTGATGAGGACAGGTGAATCTCAACTACCTTCAAACTCCATCCCGCTGGAGTCTGTGAAGTGTCCCACCAGCATCCTCCCAGCACAAGCCACATCTGACTGGATCTGCACGTTCCGTGTTAGGAGCCCAACCTCCGCAGCCAAAGGGATGCGTCTGCCATCTTCTGTGTCATGGGGATGCCCTGGGGAGATTCAAGAAAGCAAATGTGATAAGTGTCTATCATACCTATAAACCAGTGCTTTGAGGGACATAAATCCTGACAGCTGCTCTGCAGAATCTGCACTGACATTCAGGTGTGTTTCACCCCCAGCACAATCTACGTGCATCAACACAAAACCAGAAAGGCCACCTGCCCATCAAATATTCACCGTGCGTTTATATTTTACCAAGATATCTCATTTTTAGAACAAGAAGGTGCTAAACCTTTCCCCTGCGGTGTGCAGGTGCCAAAGCAATGAACAGGTTCACACTTCATTTTTTACAAGCTCTGTGTGCTGGAGTTACTCATCAGCACACTGCAGAATTGATCTCCATGAGTTTTCCTCAGAACCAGACTAACGTCAGTGCCAAAAACCTCTTTGCTGCAGAGTCTTGCTTGTGCGTGTTTTCCAAAAGGATTTTAAAATACTTTTTTTTCAATACCTTTCTAGAGGAGACTTTTACACAAGTTTATGCAGCTGTCTAGCTTGGATTAATCTCAGATGATTTTAGACACCCGCAGACATGATTTAGTTATCCAAACTGGTTTTATGCACGATGGAGAGCAATGGGTGAATCTCAAGTGCAATTTGTTGTGTATTTTATACACCTGCTTTAGGGGCAGATGAAATACAAGTGAGAAGCATGTATTGTACGTATTTTTCTTCTTTAATTATCAAGGGAGCTGAGAGTGACTGGCTCATGTGTGAACATTTATTGCAGGCATCTACATTTGCCCAGGTGAAACACAGTATTCACCTCTTAATTGTCCCATCAGTCTTTTTTTTTTTCCAGCTGTATCGAACAACTGCTGCATTACTCAGGGTGTAAGCAGTCATTTTACCTCATGATACATTTATTATATCTACATCAGCTAAAAAAAAAGGCCTAAAATGCATAAACTACTGGAAATGAAGTCTAGGTGTGCTATGCTTTGAACTTCATATTTTGTTTGAAAAATGGAATTGTCATAAAAAACTGTGCCATGGAGGTTACTGTTGATTAATTCTGTGGATAATTGCAGAACAGAGCTGAGTTCCAAGTGAAGCTTTAATTACCAGCACAGCCGCTTAAACATTTGCCATTTAAAACGTGGTATTTCTGGATCTTTTTATCCGTTATACTCATTTCCGTGGCTACTGGCTGGAATAAAGATTAAATTTTAAAAATTTTGATATGCACAAGAAAAATCCTCGGTTTGAAGGTCCAGATTTTGACCTCTTAATAAAAGTCTTTTGTTTCTGTTAAATAGATGGTATTAAATTTACTTTATAGGCCGAAATAAAAGTAAATAAGTATCAACACTGCATCCCTTTTTCCACATAAATATAGATCCCATGCAATCTACACAGAAAATAGAGCTATATGCAGATTTTATGTTTATTTAGATATTAGGTTATAAATAATTAGTTTCATGCCATGGAATTGAAATTTTATTAATATAATTATTTTGAAATTTGAGAAAAGGTTGGGCTTTAATTCTTTTCCAGGTTTTTGACATGCCATAGAAATTGTTCAAAGGGCCTAAAATCTTACATTTCTTTTTTCCTTTAAAATTTCAGTTACTTTCTCTCCCTGTGAACCAGTTAATCTCAAAACAGCAGAAAGTTTCCCAAAAAATTCAGCACTGAATTGATTCTATTCACAGAAATTCATGTTAGAATCAGCAAGGAAAAAAGTTTATGGAGTGGGAAATTAAGACATCTCAAGGAAGTAAAACTGATCCTGTTGAGATATGAAAGGGAAATTCAATACTTCAGAAAAAAACTCTCAGAAAAAGGCAAGAAAAATTCTTTACCAATGTGCCTGTGCAGAAGACGTTCATGAATTCTTATATTATGACCATGGACTTCTTTAAGTGTAACTACTTCAGCCTGGTGGGCTTCATAAGAGGAAGAGCTGATCACAGAATCTCCACCTTGATCCCAGTCTACTTCATCCTCCACAAAAAACCTGTAACTCCATGATATAAACTTAATGTCATTACACTTATGAGAGTTGTGCTCACAAATTTCATTAAAAATGAACAGTTTTGCTCAAGGAAATCTCAAAAAAAAAAAAAAAAAAAAAAAAAAAGGAAGAAAAAAGAAAGAAATCCACAGGCTATGCTGTAGGAAAAGCCCCTTTAGGGCTTTCTGCAAAAACAGATGCCTGAAATATGTGGGAGGAAATTAATCCTGAAGCACCTATTTCACACCATTGATTAACAACATTTACAACACCAGTACAGCATTTCAGGGCTCAAGTTGCCTCCAAAACACGTCAGACCATTTTTGGTGCAAGGAATACTTTACAGAGCTGAAAGTCCAAGTCCACTTTGGATTTAGACAACAACAATGTGCAGGGTAGTGTGGCTGTCTGCACTTGGCATCTAAGCATCTAAGTGTTGGTTGGTGCAGTCAGGAGTGGGTGGAAGGCAATTCAGTTCTCTGAATTGGGCGCTTTGAGCAGGATTTGATTCCCTAAACAAGAGCACCTCTTGCTATCTGAGATATCCCAGGATATCTAAGACATCAGCTGGCAGATGTGACAGGACTGGTTCCTGGCGCGTTCCTGGAGACAAAGGTGCAATCCATGGAGGGGACCCGGACACCTCAGATAGACACAAACCCTCGTTTTGGTACCTGAATCCTGCCTTTGGTAGCTGAACACCCTCTGGGCACCAGCATTTAAAACTCTGCTGGCTATTGAACATTGCACAGAGTCCTACATTTATTTGTTTTCATCTTGAACTGGAGATCTCCTTTTACAGTCGAAGTTGTTTTAGTAGTTTGGGGGATTTTTATCTTCACATAAAGAAAATAAAAGCATTTAGTGACAGCAAAAATGGATAATGATCAGTGTTTATCTCTGTTTGATAAACACCTTTTCCTGCCACAGGGTGACTGCTGCTGGCCAGGTGATGACCTAAACTCCTCAGGGAATTACTGAGAAAACAGAGCACTGGGTGGATTCAGAGAATGCCTCACGTGCAGTCCAAAGTGACAGAAATGCAGAGAGAAAGGAGGTTCATAAAGGGATCTTGTCAAGTTTTTCCAGAGTCTCTTTTCACAATATTTTTCAAAGATGAGTAGGCTCCAGATGAGCACTTACGTTACACAGCACCTGTGAATATTCAGTAGAGAAATCCACCAATTTGTTGTTGTTGTTTTGGGGTTTTTTTTGGTTTTGGGTTTTTGGGTTTTTTTTGTTTAGAAGAATCACTTCACGTCTTCTGAAATGGTAGGAAAGTCCTTCCTTTATTCATGTGCTGATTCATGCTGGAAAAGGATATAGAGCACCTCCTCTCCAATAAAATCCACTTCCTTCAGCTTTCATATTCCAGCACTGACTTAGCTATTTCCTGTTTCCAAACACATTAACCAATAGCTGGCTATTGGTAGACTTTTAATCAAAAACGGGGTTTTTGTTTTTCCTTTCTTTTAATAACTGAAATAATTCTTTGTGCTGTAATGTGCATGAATTAACTCCAAACACTTGTATCTTAGCACCTCACGATATTCATATAAAATATCTGGGCAGCAGCCCACATCTAGCCTGGATCCATTTCATCCAAGTGTTTAACTGGCATGCTTCAGTCAAGAATCTGCTTAGTCTGAGCTCCCATCTTAGTCAGGGAAGGAGAAGAATTTCCAGAGGGTGATCCTAATGTTGCAGGGTTTGGATCAGGATCAGCTACACAGCAATTCCTAAACAATTAATCTACACTGAACACACAACTCTGAGAGAGCTCACAAAAGAGGAGTCCTACTGGTGAGGTCTCTGTGCTTCCACTGCCCATTTTTACAATCATTTCCCAAATAATTCCTTCCCTAAATGCCGATATTCCACCTCTACACAGATGGGAACTCTTCCAATGAGGCATTGCGAAGGAAGGAAGGAAGGAAGGAAGGAAGGAAGGAAGGAAGGAAGGAAGGAAGGAAGGAAGGAAGGAAGGAAGGAAGGAAGGAAGGAAGGAAGGAAGGAAGGAAGGAAGGAAGGAAGGAAGGAAGGAAGGAAGGAAGGAAGGAAGGAAGGAAGGAAGGAAGGAAGGAAGGAAGGAAGGAAGGAAAACTCAGCTTCATTCATCCTTAGAATTTGTATTTATTTGGAATTAAAAGTAATCTGGGTTGGAAGGGACCTTAAAGATCATCAACCTCCCCATCATGGTGTAATTTTCTGTAACCTAGGTTTTTTTCCTATCTAGACATAATTTAAACAGAGCCCATCATGATTGAAAAGAATAACACAACTCATAGGAACTTTAAATACAAGTCATAGGAACAGGAGCATATTTGGGCAAAATACCACCTTTCATTGCCAGGAGCAACATTAGTTCCCAGATGTGTCCAAGGCATCTTAGGATAAGCACTATAAATTTGCACCTGTCCATAAACCCCTGGAAAAAAAAAAACAGAAGGAGGATTTCAAAGGTCAAGGGGAAAAGAGGCTTGAGAAGAACTGGAACAATAATTAATATATGGAAATATTTATATATATTAAAGTATATTTCTATATTTTATGAAAAGTGTAAGAACAGCACAAGGCCTCCACTCAAAATACAAGCTGAACTAACAATAAATCATCAGTAAAGTAAAATGACCGTCACATGTACAGGCAAGAGAGGGGATTTTACCAAAGAAGTCTCATTGACACAAATTAGAATTGAAGAAATTGCAGACAACGATACCAACCATTAAAAAAAAAATTACCTAACTAAACAAATTAGGTAAAAACTCCAGGAATGAAAGATACAAAAATTATGCAGCTATTATTAATCTTCTAGTCCATTAATTTTTTTTCCTTTGGAAAAGGGGTCCAAAACCAGAGCAAAAAGTCAAAATATAGAAATTTTTGTATACATGACATGTCCCAGAAGATTAAATTTCAGCTCAAAAACATGTGCGTTTTTGTTCGACGTTTATCTGTACAACACAGTAACAGTTTCCGCAGTGGTAGATTTGGATATTACCGAAAATTAGTTTCCTATGAAAAGGGGAATGCATGTTTCATACCAATACTCCCTGGGTGGACATTTATATCCTCCAGACGATCACAGTAAATCCCTTCAGATGCCCGCAGAAGGAAGAGCAGCTTTAAATCCCTTTCTAGGGGATGTAGAGGAGAACCTGCAATAAAGACAAAACAGCATCAAACCCAGCACAGAGGTATCCATTGCTTCTGTGATGCTGGAAACGGGAGGGAAACTTGGGGGAAAATCCATGTGAATTCGATTTTAAAGGAATATCTAAATGTCTAAATTAATATTTCCTTTCTCAACCTGTTTTTGCCTTTTTGCTCCTTCACAATTTCACCAGTTTCAGGGTAATCATGCAGCAAGGATGGGAAACATTGAAAGATTAAGGAAAAAAAGGAGGGAAAAAGCACACAAGAAGTTTTGGTGTGTGCGATTGTGGTAAGTCTGCACAGTAAACTGTATTCCAACTTTGCCTTCATTTCTTTCACCAAGGATAGTTTACAGTTTCAGAAGAAAATGGCCCAGCACTAAACAGATACTAAGGAGGAAAAAGTAGGACAGTTTTTGCCCTGGAGAAATGTATGCGGAGTCCAGTAAAGGAGTTCAGCGTTCCTTTAAAATTAGAGATTAAATCAATTATGCAACAGAAAACTGCAGCAGATGTAGAACTAAAAAATATATACATATCTGTACAAAATTAGCTGGCCTGTCATGTTCTTTTAATATTTAAAAATTACTAGTTTGGAAAAGAGAGCTGATTTTGTATCCTGAAGAAACACTTTGCTTTAAGAGCCTTTTTTTATTTAAGTGAAATCAATAAAACAATTCATTGTTCTCCCACCAGTGTCTGACTGATAACTGAGGATATTTAAATTCTCTGTGCAGCTTTTTAATGGGTAAAAGGCAAACAGTACAAGACTTTCATGCTCCCTGTCTAATGTATCTCACACCAGTGAGCTCATATATTCTCTGGGGACATGGAGGGAATTATATTTCTGTGTCCATCGTCCACCCAAACCAGCTTTGATTTCCTTGTTTAAACTCCCATAAGTGTGGTTTGGACAGAGGAAAACCAGGAATTAGGTTGTGTCCAAATATGCCTTCAGAATTTCACATATTTTTTAATCCTGGTTACAAAGAATTTACTGTTCTAGTTAAGTCAGTTAAAACCATCTGATATATCCAATTCTCACCTCAGTTTTAAAACCATTTTTAAGTAGGCTTCCAGACTTAACAAGCACATACAAAGGATTGGAAATGGGGGTTTACAGGATGAACTGGAAATTGTCACTCCCTTAAAAGAATTACATCTACGTTTACCTAAAAATCATGAATTTTTGTACAAATAAAACACAACAGATTAAGAAATGTTGCCCCTGTTAAAAAAACCCCAAAACCACACAAATCAAAAATACAGACAGAGAAACAAAGGTCATAATAAAACTATATATATAATGGAAAATAAAAAAGAAAATATAATATTCACAGAAATTCTTCAGTGACTGGAAACTGTATATGGTAAATGACACAAAAGAACAAAGGAGTCACCAATGAGTAGGAAAATTCTACTTCTTTTAAGAATATATAGCAGAAAAATAGGCTTAATACTTGCTTATTGCCATCAATAGCTCCATGGGTTTAAATCAATGGATGTCAATAACTTGAATGCAAGTGCTACCAGAGAGTTTTCCAGGAAACCCACTGGACTATTAAGGTGGACTCTTCAATAATTTTGGGATCACTCCTGATGTCTGAGAGCCCTTGAAGAAAGCTAATATTGTGCCAATATTTCAAACAAAGATAAAAGTAAGAGCCCCAGGTGATTACAGGCCTGTCAACTTGACACTGATTCTAGGGGAAAAATAAATAAAAATGGAATGTCCAACTCTGAGCACAATTAATAAATCATTAAAGGTGGATGATATAATTAATGCCAATCAACCTGCTTTTATAGAAAGAAAGGTCCTGTGAAACTTCCTTGTTATCGTCTCCTAATGAGATTACAGGTCTAGTTGATAAAGATAATAGCTTTGATATTGTATAATTGGCTTCTCCAAGGCACTTGGCTTAGTAGCACAAAACTTTGTGATTAACAAACTACACAAATACAGCAGGAACATGGCACACACTAATATACAGCCTGAGTGACTAGAATGGAGACATGGACTCAAGCAGGTCTGGTCCTGCAAATCCTGTGGAATTCAACGTTTTGGTAGGGACCCAAACCAGTGTGAAGGTACTGAAAGTAAGCAGATAAACTGATACAAATGGGGAAAAAAATTACAGGGATGGTCTAGGAAAGCCAGCAGAAATTTTGAAGTGAAGAATTGGGAAAAAAGTGAAGAATGCTCTAGGGGACCCTTCTTGAGCAGGGTGGTTGGATTAGATGACCATCAGCGATCCATTTCAACTTTACCCATTCTGTGATTCTCTAATATTGAAAATAATAAGCCAAGAGGTCTTGAAAAGGTAAGGATATCTCTGGAAACGAATGGAGAATAATGGAAAACAAAAGGAAAAGCTGAGTAAGGTCTCAGCTACACACTTTGGCCAAGTCTAAATAGATTCCAGCAGAATGGCCCATGAAAATGAAGATATGGAAGCAGCAGCTACCTCAGTTTACTCATAAGGGGAATTCAAAATAGTTGATAGACAAGGGTCACAAGGGTAAGTTTCATGACCTTATGAAGTAACTGGCTATGAAATCACAGCTCTTGCGACAAGCAGTTTAGTGAAAACTACCAACTTGCCAAACACAACGGGAATCGTGACCTCTACAACACATAAGTGAATGACCTGGGCTCTCAGTGTCCTTCTTTGGCCTTTGGATGTGAAAACTTCAGGTTTCTTGTCCCCCTTTTCTGTAGTGGGCACCTCCTACATACGCCCACACCAAACTGCCCAATTCCCCATCCTGCACAAGATGAGCAGAAATGGATCCCACTTCATTCTGCCTGGAAGCCTCGGCAATTTGATGAGCAACCTGACTGACCATAAAGTCAGACAATAATGTGCTGCTGGCAGAGAACCAGGAAAAAAGAGTACTTGGAACCTGGAAATTACCAAATGCTGGAGGAAATATCTGGTGAGATGTGCAGAAAACGTCAGGAGGCACTAAAGACAGAGGCAGGGCTCCCTCAAACACATGTTTTTCCCATTGCACTACAGAGTGCAAGAAACCCCAACTATACATGATAATCCTGTGTTAATAAACAACCTGTGCTGTTAATAAATTCACCACTGATTACACACTGTCCTGAAGAAGTGTGAGATCCAAATGTTGGGATCATAACACAGATCTGTTAGCACGGTGGTGGCAGCTGGTTTATAATCCTTCATCAGGTCTAACCTCTGGAGAGGAAAACATCTATGTGAAAAAAGGGGGGAAAAAAGGAGAACAGAAACAGGGATATGTTTTTTCTCTCCAGATTTTCATTTATTTTGGACTGTGGTCTGGATATAGCTTTTTGAGTTTCAAAAGCATTTTCCATTGTTTTCTTATTTCAGTTCTATTCCAGATGTTCTTCCTGACAGATTTTTGCTGTATTGTTTTGGGTTTTGTTCCATAGCAAAACCCATTCGGTTCTTTCCTAGAATAGCGGGTGTTTCCTCCCTTCTGGCCTTCTCTTTTTTTCACAACATGACACTCTGCAACAGCTGTTGCATATCAGAGGAACGAAATCTCTGAGATAAAATCTCCTCCCTTCACTGGCAAACAGACTTTGCTGAGTATCTTGCTGGGACCATCTCCTCTATCTCTGTTTCCTGAATCCAAAACTTCTTGGACTCTAACTACCCAGCTGTTTTGAAAATGTGTCATATTGTCACCAGAAAGTCTGAGGAGACTTTACTCATGGTCAATACACAGCTGGACAGTCACCTACTGTTGGTTCTTCTTCTGGAACTTCCTTCAGGTGTTCAGGCTGCACTCCAGAAAGAAGCCAGGAGAAGCATCCAGAAGAGGAGACTTCACTTGGTTGCCCCTTTCTGTCCAATGTACAGAAGATTTCAGACCTCCTCAGCTCCACAGCTGTGAGTAGGAACCAACACCAGAAGTGGGGGATAAATGAGGAATAAGTGGTGAGACACATAGAATGGGATCTGGGAGCCCCAGTGCCCTTCAAATCCTCTCTGGAGGCTGGCAGATAAAACATAGGGATAAATGGCGGAACAGAGGGATTTTTAAGCAGAAGTTGCAGGCCAGGGCGATACCTGAGGCTGTCCAGAGATGTAGAAAATCCTAGCAGCTAGGCAAGTGAACCATGTTTCCAGGTTTATATAGCTACATTTAGGTTTCTTAATGTAGACGTTTCCAATGTAGATTTGCTCTAGATACCCGTATCAACCAGTTTGCAGGGGCTCCACTGGTTACACTGGGTAGGTCTCTACTGGAACAGCAGCTCGTGTGCTGATGTCCTAAATTCAGGTGTCTTGAGCACGTGAACCAAATTCCTTCCCTACATGGTGCAATCAGTTAAAAAATGTGGCTTGGAAGGGGTAAAAGCCAAACAGACAGAGGCTGAGAGGTTCATTGAAGGAAATGCAAATGGTCCAATGAACTTTTCAAACTGCTTTTTTTCTGTGATTGGGAATGAAAATACCTCTCGTTATACCAACAGAGTCCCTTCTTCACACAAGTTAGACAGCTGTGCAGGGATGACACGTGACTGCAGGGTGGGACTCAGCCCACAGCTAGAGATGGGACCCACACAACAGAGGTATTGGAGAAGTTGGAAAAGACAGTAAACCAGTGAAACTCACTGGTGCCCTAATTATTGTTATTTACTCACTGCTAACACACAGCCACTTAATGAAATACACTGATTTACCCTTTGACAAGTCAGTGTGGGGGTTCTTCCTAGAAAAGAAGGAAAGTAAATACATTAGAGCTCTTACCACAAGCAAGATAAGAGGCATTAGAATTGTCTGGGGTTCCCTCTCCAGACAATCAAGCCATGAGCTAATGATGACCTAAGGCTTCTTGCCTCCAATGAGTGACATGACAGACAAGCAGCCATCACGAGATACGTGAAAGAAAGAATGTGACAAGTTGAAACTAAAAAGAGAAATCCTATCTGGATAATTACTTGGCGAGCTCTACTATAAAAAGCAAAAGCAGCCTGCCAGCAAAGAGCAGCTGAGTGGAGTTGAGTTCAGAATGAGTCCAACGGATCAATGTGTGCCAAGTGAACTTCAGCATTTTCTTCAGCTTTATTGGGAGCTGAGGGCTTTGTTCAGCAGTGGAACAGGGCACTTTCTGTACATATCATCTGAGGTTTAATGTTAATGGGTTAAAATGTACTGAATCATCCTAGCTGAGAATGGAAAAACAACTCTGAGATGTTGAGCTCATCATTTCTTATCTTGTTTTGACACAGATGTGCTAACGATATTTAGCACTTTGCTTTCTCACTGAACCTCAAACTCTCCATTTATAAGCTGGAAAAACAGCTATTTTTTACAGTATGATAGTGCAGAGAAATAGAAATAAATGGTGTAGCTAAAATTCTATTGCAAACATCACCATCATATAAAAGCCTTTGAAGGATAAAGTGAAAAAGAGAAACTCCTTGTCTTAGAGGTAGGACTATGAAAGTAGAAGTAATCAGAAAGTGTCCCTGGATCTAACAACACTGAAGGGCTAGGAGCACCCAGGGAAATTCCTGAGGGGTTAGACCCACACATTTTACTTTGGGTTTTCCAAGGGTTCTGATGAGTTCTTTGTGGATCTTAAATCATCTCACATCTTCCAGTGATCATAATTCACATGGGTTGTGATCATACATCAAAGAAAAAAGTGGTGATTTACTGTGCAGGGTCAGGGGTGTTTCAAGAATTCTGTTTTCCCAACCATCACTATTTCCTCAACCCAGTTTTCCTGTAAATTATTGTTTCAATAAAATTAATTAGCTTCTTGTTATGGTTGACAAACTCCAAATTTACATTGATTTTTTTCCCCTTTGTTACATATTTCCCATCATCATTCAGTTCCTGTGTATTTATGGTCATGATCTAACCTTCTGACTTTGTTTTTTCTCTGCAGAGAAGAAGCCAAGTGCTCTGGAGGACACCAAACCCAAATAAGATGAATTTCTAAACTGACCATTCTTCTCTAGGGGTTTAAGGGAACAAGATACTCCAGCTTTACCAGAAAGTCCCAGTCCCAGGCCACAGAATTAGAAGGAACAGCACGTGGCCAAAGATTGCTACGCGGAAAACAGGGCATGGAGAAATTACACAACCGGCAGGACCTGGGGATTTGGCTCACGTGATGCCAACCTGAGATCCTGCTCAGGCAATGCTGAACGCTGTTGTCCACATCTATTAAATCTGTTTACTAAACTGTCTCATTATCTATTTAGTGTCAGGATTTCTTTAGGGTGTGGTGAAGTTGGACAGATGGGCTTCAAAACCCTTCCTTCAGGCATGGAACAGGCAGGATTGGACAGATGGGCTCCAAGACGTTACCGTAAGGCCTCGAACACATGGGAAGAGAAAGGGGAAGGGACAAAAAACCAGGCATTTCCAGATCTACATGCAGGCAGAGAAGCCAGTATGAGATGTGGGAAACTTGCAGAGCCTCTACCCACCCATCATCTCACAGCTGAAACAAGGACAGCTCTCCAGGAGACGCTGGACTGCGACTCAACAGCTGCAAATACCTGTTGGGTTTTTAATATCATTACCACTCACAGATGTGCTGGAGGGGAGTTTGTGCAGCAAAGTGCCTCAATGTTTTTTTAATAAGTGTTTTTAGCAGTGAACACATGCTTTTTCTTAAAACCAATATGAAACTATATTTAAAGTGCAAAGGAGTCTAAGAAAGAAATGACTGACACTCTTTTAAGTATATATAATTTTTAACCTCCCAGATTAAGCTTTCCAACCTCTTTTTCCAAAGAAAAACACAAGACAGCAAAATAACTTTTTTGGCCAGTACTGTATTAACTAAACAGTCCCTTGAGATTAACAACAAACAAATATTGAAGCAGACTTCCTCAGGAGGTGATTACACAAACAAATTCTCTTTTTAAAGTTCATGAAACCAATCTTGAGAAAGGTCAAGCAATGATCAACAATGTGATCCCAGCGTCCTAAGGATTCCTGTAAGTAAATATAATGCTTGGCTTTAGAAACCTTGATATTTAAAGGGAATTATGTGAGTAATTACTTCATAGTGGAAAAACACCGACCCTGTCTGTTGTAAATAATGTGGAACAGCCCCAGTGACTTTGGGGACTGTGAAACTGCTGGAAGCAGAGGCAAGGTGGTACCTTCCTGTGGTCCTGGTGCTCATCTGTACAGAGGGATGAGAAGAACAAGTGTGCTGAATCCAGCTGTTTCACACCACAGCAGGATTTCCAGGCATTCTGGGGATTCTCCATGACTCTGTTTATGTTGGCTTTAAATAATTCTGAGTCACAAAAAGTGTCCTATTAGTGCCCATAGTCACTGGGCACTGCCTGAACACTAGGGCAGGTCCTGCCCTGAGGAATTACTGTCTCATAAAGCAACCCCACAGGAAGTAGAGAGGGCTTTTACACATATCAGATAAAATCTCTGCCACAGTGACACCAGGATTGAGGTGCAGATTGCAGATTTCATAATGGGTTGCTATTAAAGGAATAGGAAATTAGCTCCAGTGGATAATCACTGTGCTTCACATGGATTCTGGGTGTCCACATTGCAGATATCCAGATAGCCACAGGACATTAGGTTGGACAGCATGTTTATAGTGGCACTCAAAGTATTTCTCCATACTTTTTTTCCTATCAAGAGCAGAAATAAACCCCAGGCATCCCAAAGATCAGCTGTTCACTCACCCACTCTCAATACACCTCCCAGCACCACGACACAGGCTGCACTCAGGATGTTGCTGGAGTTGCTGGGGAACTCGAGGGTCCCCAGGACATAGAGTCCTCTCAGAGGAGGAAGAGCTGTGTCCACCAGGATGGTCCTGTCTGAGAAACAAAGCAGAGGGTTGTTTAGATCAGTGGCAGCCTGCCAACTCTACTTGCCAAAATAGTGTGGCATGTTGGTGAAGAATTTAAGCTTGGCTTGAGTTTTGCATTATTCATATTGGTTTTCATATAATCACAGGTTGGCCTGTGTTAAAAGGGACCTTAAAGACCATCTTGTCCCAACTCCATGCCGCAGGCAGGGACACCTTCTACTGTCCCAGGCTGCTCCGAGCCCCGTCCAACCTGGCCTTGAACTTCCAGGGATGCAGTCACAGCTTCTCTGGGCAACTTGTGCCAGAGCCTCACCATCCTCTCAGGGAAGAATTCCTTCCCAATATCTAATGTAAACCTACTCTGTTTCAGTTTGAAGTCATTGCCCCTTGTCCTGTCACTCCAGGCCCTTGTGAATAGTGTCTCCCCATCTTTCCCATTTTTGCCTCATGGAATTGATGAGAACAAGAACAACAAAATGCCACATCCCTGGAAGTGTTCAAGGCCAGGCTGGACAGGGCTTGGAACAACCTGGTCTAGTGGAAGGTGTCCCTGCCCATGGCTGGAGGGTTGGAATGAGATGATGTTTAAGGTCCTTTCCAACCCAAACCATTCTGGGATTCTAGGAAGTGAAAAAAATCCAATGGTATCACCTAGGTTCTTCATGGTGCAAAGAGCCTGAAAGTCCCCACCTTGTCAACAACAGTGATCAGGGTGACAAACTGCAGCCACACACCACGAACTCCTTCCACTGACTCTCTGTCACTGCTTTCCCCTCTTTGTGGCTTGGCTTCACTCTCCCAGGTTTTCCTGTATGAAAACCCACCTCTTCCTCACCATCCAAGAGGAAAGCTTTGCTTACACCAACACAACCTGCAGGAAGCCAGAGCTCACGGAACCACAGAATTGTTAAGGTTGGAAAAGACCTGTGAGATCAATGCCAGGTCCACCACGAGTTCCTCCGTTCTATACTCATATTCCCCTCTATTATCAGTTAACAGCGACCAGGCAAAGCCCCATTCCCTCAGATCCTTAAGGAGAGAGAAAGGAGGATATTTTTATATTGCAGAACAGTTTCGGGTTGAGCGCAATGACAACATCACTGCTGCTTCCTCAAGCTGCAAGTAGCAGCCTGGGAACCTTTAAAATGCCTCTTAAGTGTTCCAAGTAGGACATGAGCAAGGATGGAAATGGGAGATCATTTAGAGGTAGCCCACTGAACAGAGGTGAATTCCACCCTCAGGGCCCATCTAGTGCTCTTGGATGTCACTAAGAGCTTCTCGTTTGATTGCACTGGAAAACAGCTCAGGCCCTAAAACTGTGGTTTCCACCCCCTTTCGTTATTGACGAGAGTAACAGTTTCCAGGTATGGTGCACCTCACAGTCAGTGGGTGTTCCTGGAAGCAGGAAAAGCGAGGTGTTTCCCTAACAAGGGGCTCAATAATATGATTTAATCATGACTTTCATAGAAACAGACTGCAGAAAAAAAATTCAACATAATGGTAGCCCTACTTCAAAGATGTTCTATGACTTTCATTGTTCTCGTGTGCAATTATTGCAAGGCATAGATATACAAAACAGGAGAGATTAAGGAACACACATTTTTTCTCCAGTGGATTTTGACAGAGTGGTGAGAATGGGATACTTGAAATCAGTTTTGTGTGGAATATAAGAAGAGCCATGAAGTGTCTTGGGAAGCGATTCATCTATTGACAGTTTCACTTCTGCCTATGGACATTGGCAACTGCTTTGGATGGGGGCAGAAATGACCACACAAGGGGCAGCACAGAGAAAGTCCTTTCCCAAAATCATGTAATTAGGGGCTGACTCAAAACTATTCAGCACAAAGGCTTAAGAACATTTCCAAGCTCTGTTTGCAGGAAATATAATCAATATGATTCTGTGAAAACCTACCTGAGGTACACTCAGAAGTGGACTGAAAGAAAATGTTGGTAGGCTGTCTTTAAAAGTAGCATTTCCTAGTTTTTGACTCCTTGGTTTTTCAAACCTGAAGTTTCACAGCCTCTGGGAAGAGGAAAATTTTATTTCATGTTCTGTTTTCAGGTCTGGAGTTCTGGCTCTGCTTAAAGATTTGCTTGTCTCCTACATATATGTTCTTGCTTTACCCTTGTGACTCAATTATCACACCTCTTCCTTTTCCCCCCGTCTTTTTACCCTTTCTCTCTGGCCTTGAGCACCCTGAAAGCCCAAGACATCTGTTCTCAAGGACTACACCAACTACAGTAGCAAGCCGTGGTTAACCTGAACCCCTCATCCCAAAACAAGTTCCCTGCATCCTTGGGCTAAAACATCTTTCAAGCATGCAAAATTTTCACAGAATTCAGATGTGGTAAGTCTCTGGGGAACAAGTGCAATTTGTTTTTCCTCCTAAATCTTCTGCTGTTAGTACTTAGTATGTTTTTACAGGCATGAAGAGACTCCTGTCTATAATCTCTTTACAGGACAGGTACAGTCCCATGCCCTGCAGAGCTGTGAAGGGAAGGCTCCGGATGTGAGGATATGAAACACAGAGAGTAAGGGGGGAGATGCTGTTAAAATGGTATCTCTCAGACAGAAGGGGAATCTAGTTTGTGAAATCACAGCTCAAGAATGTGGCAAAAGGCTGCAGTTGACAAAGGCCATAAGTATATTCATCAAACACAGGCTGAAACATTTTTACAAGGAAAAGAAGCAGCGCTCCCAGGCATGCCATTTATATGTCACGTTTCAGTCTAGAACAGAGATTTTTGCTGAGCTGCACATCTTTCTAAAAGAGGTTTTATAAAGGAAATGCTGACTGCTCTGTAACTGTGGCATCACGTATGTGAGCCTTGGAAACACAGGAGTGAGAAAGTCCCCCACTCAGAGATATCTCTGCAAACCTAAAGTTTCCTCAGTTTAGAAGGACAACACTCTGGGGAGTGATGCTTGGGGTGTGAAGTCCTCAGACAAGTCCTCAGAGGGTGAAATGTTGCTCTGTAGAAACAACAGAACACCCTTTTGAGGAGGAAAGGAAAGTCCACACTTGAGGAAGAAAGCAAACAGATTCAAAGGCAACTTCCTTACAGAATACACTCGCTTACCTCGTAGAGGGAGATACGACTTAGCAGTTAAAATAATAAACTTTAGGTCACTGAGCTCAAAGGATTTGCCTTCAGAGAAAGACAAACTGGAGCTGTTTTCCCACCATGGAAATATTCCTATAACGGCAAGAAACCACTTTCAGCAAACCATAGTTTGAGCCTGACAACAGGGCAATATTTCATTGTACATACACTTTCTTCAGACAAAAAGCTCACAGGTATGCCAGAGCCTTAATGTTCAGATGTACAATACTGAGAAGTCACTAATGACTCCAGCAATGACACGAAATGCCTTTGATCAGCCACACTGCTGTATAAAACACCATAGCATGCTATTGAATGGAAATCAGGCACAACAGAGGAGCTATTATATGGGATACAGCACTCCAGCATTCATCTCTTCAAACAGAAAAACTTCAAAGAAAATCAAAATCAGAAAATGAAGAACAGAGTGAATTCCACCACTGGAGAAAAAAGAAAAAAAAGGAAGATAGAAATTGCCAGAGGCTACATGATATCATATCAATACCCTTCAAAACAGCATTCCTTTGCTTGGAATTATAACACATTCTCCTTCCACCCAGAGCACGCTGCATCAGGAGTGTGTCACACTAAAAACCCAAAAACAAAGCCCTGAAAATCTCAGGGCTTTGGGAATCTAATGCCACTGCTGGCTGCTGGAATGGCATGACTAAACTCCTCCAGCTTGTTTTCCAAGGTGGTGTGGCAGCTGAAGCCTGATGCATGTGAGAGGTCCTTGTGGGATGGCTGTGGCTCTGGAGGATGAACCTCCAGGGATGAAAGCACAAGTTGTGGCAGCCTGAGCTGAGGATTTCCAGATCAGGCTGGAAGAGACTCATATCCACTGGGGAGACAGACACTGATGAGAATTGTAGCAACACACCAACACTAAAAGTCACTTTAACGTGAGGGACCCATCTCTGTTGCAAGTGAAATTCATCCTTGAACTGGTCTGCACAAACCAGTGGAAATGGGAAGGGAAACATCTATAAAATGATACAATTAAACATGCATTTTTAAATTGTTGATTTCATTTTAGATTTTGGATCCAAGCAAGGGGCTGATTTCCTTTAAAGTGGAAACTCAAAACACTTGTGGCAGCAAAGCAAAGCATAGGAAATGGACAGAAAATTAATCTTGTCTAACTTCATTCTAAATGCATTTTTTTGAGCAACAAATCCAGTTCCCTTATCACCCTGGTGAGGACCATGACTCCATTAAGATCCTGTAGCTCTTGACTCCAATGACAGTGAGTGTCTCAACACCTCCAAACCAGCAGGAAGGAAGAGGGAAAGCAGAAATAAAATAGAGAGGATGACCAGAAAAGCCAGACATGCAACGAAATAGATGGTGTGATAGACAGCCTGTGTTTGTGTTCGTGTTTGTGTTCTCGGGATAAAATTGAAGGAGGGTTCCAGAAAGGCACTGGAGAGGAGAACAGCTTCTGCAATCACCAAACACACACATTTACTCTAGTGATGGGAATGAAGAGATTTTTTATAGAACCATAGAATCATGGAATAACCCGGTTTGGAAGGGACAAGGATCACCAGGAGTCCAGCTCCTGGCCCTGAACAGAACAGCCCCAAGAGTCCCCACTATGTGTCTCAGAGTGTGATCCAGACCCTTCCCCACCACTGTTGCCCTTCTCTGGACATGCTCCAGCCCCTCACCTTTGCAGGAAACACAGAGGAGTTTTATCCATCGTGCATCACAAATGTCCTTCAGCGTCTACTCTCTTGGTCTGATCTAAACAACAGAACTTCAAACCCTCAGCCAAACCTATTTATTTATTCATTTGTTATTCTCTGCTTCTGTGTGAATTGTGATTTACCTCTGTGCCTCTTCATATCTGCATCTGACACCTGATGCTGGAGACTGGAATGTTCTGGTCGTATGAGAGTCATGGGCTGTTATTGGTGAACTGGTTACCACAGAATCACAGAACCACTTAGGTTGGAAAAGACCTCCAAGAACATCGAGTCCAACCTGTGACCAGTGCCCACCTTGTCACCCAGCCCAGAGCACTGAGTGCCACGTCCAGACATGAATGCCTCCAGGAATGGGGACTCCTCCACCTCCCTGGGCAGCCCCTTTTAATGCCTGACCACTCTTTACATGAAGAATTTCTCCCTGAACTCCAACCTTACCTACTCTTCAGCTCAATGTAAACTCCCCCCAAAAGTAAAAAAAAGTAATTTTTCTAAAAGTACAGCATTAGGTTTTTTTTTTCCATATTTATCAGAAAATTGAAGATTAAACTAAATATATATTGAAGGTGGATCATAATTCTTAATGTAACCTGCAATCATATACATACATACATACATAAAAACACACACACACACATATATATATATATATTTATTCTTTACTGACACAGGCCAGAGAAGCCCTAACCGTGACTGAAGCTCCATGCCCAAATACCAACACAAACATTTCCTTCCACAAAAGCTGTAAACCAAAACCAGGTGGGAGCGGAATAGACACGAAGCAGTGTTATCCACATTTCCAGAAGCGGAGCTGTGGTAAGTAGAGTGACTTAACTGTTTTCAAACAAATGAGAAGGAAACAAAATCAGGTTCTAGAATACTTCAGGTACATATCAAACAATATTCATAGGATCATTCAATAGTTATATCTGGACCTAATGAAGTCCAGCTTCCTGATCAGAGGGTCAGCTCTTCTATAAAATGGTTATCACAAGTTTTTTCTCCAGATTTTATAGCAAATTCCCTAATATATTTACTAAAATCCAGTTTTCATGCAGTAATGTTATAAGATGAGCTGGGATTTAAATGTAACAAGCTGAAATACAGGCATAAGCTAAAATGTCTAGGAGGCATCCGTGGCAAATGGCTTGAGAGATTACCATTGATAAGTGGGAATTGCAACAGGAAAATGAAATGGAAGGTGATGCAATTGCAGAAATGTAAAATATGATACTTGCCCAAAACACAGAGAGAGATGGGTCAGGAGATGAGCTCTTTGTTAGCTGTGGTTCTGGGTCTTACAAATTCTCTTCTGAATTAAGGTCCCTGCACATACTGCAGCTTGAAAGTCAGCATAAGTAAGTGCTTGTGTTTGTGTGTATGTGAAAATGGAAAAGAATTATCATTCTCTTCCAAAAAACCACATTTTTGTACTGCAGTCTATGTGGCAAGGAACAAACGCAGGGTTCTGCACACACTGGAATGGCCACCAGGGCCAAGGAGCCCGTGCTGGGACACAAATAGAAATCCCAGCGGAGGCAGAGCCCAGAACTACTACAAAAATTAACCACCTTCCCTTCCTCACGTACTTGGCAAGACGATTACGTCTTCCCCAGGGCCTGGGATGCTGCCGTTGAATCCACCCCAGCCTCTTCCCACATCATTCCACGTCTCTGGGTGTGACCATTTCAAGACAGCACCAGAAGGAACTACAAAACAGGACATATAAAAACAGAATTTTCATTTTCTGTAGCTGGAAGAATTACCATTTCTTTGACAGTCAAGCATCCTCCTTTTGTCACTGATAAAGCAACACTAACTGCTCTTTGTTATTTTCCATGCTTAAAGAAAACTGCTTGATAGAATTTCCAGGGCATGGGAATTTCCATACTTTCCTAAACTATGAAAGATTTTAAAAAATGAGTGATCAACTCTTACAAAAGCAGGAGTCTTCCTATTCCAAGGGATGACTAAGACCTGTCATGGAAAAGAATCTTGAGAAAGACGCGTGGAAACTCCTGCTCCTTCTCCAAAACTTTTTTCAGGTCAATCCAAAAGAAAACTCCTGAGCCTTAGCATAATAAAATATTGAGAGAAACTGAGTTCACAAAATGCTTGACTTACACTTGTATTTTAGAGAGCTAATGAGCCAGGCTCTATCAAATAATTGCCCTTAAGATTTGTTCTGCCACAGGAGAAGGAGGAAAGCCTTCATGGGAAAATCCTGCACACTGAGTTTAGTAAACCCTGGACTAACACAGGCAGGGCCTCCCTCTGGAGGCCTCTGCAAGCACCTACTTCTGTCCTTCCACTGTAAAGGGAATTCGGGCTTTTTTTTTCTTGGGGAAAGCTTGATTGGGGATTGAAAGCATGGGAGCAAGCTCATCCTAAGGTTTTGGGGGCTAGAACCAGCTCAGTAATGTTGTGGTGTAGAAAAAAACCTCCGTTGTCAGCACAGGGAAACACAGAAATTAAAACCACGTTGAGTTCCTTAGGTTTGGGTCTGTCTCTCCAATCACTTGTTTGTTCTGGGAGAAATACCCTTTCAAAATGTCTCTAAACCCTTTTTCCACATCAGTGATTATTGTTAATACACTACATAGCAAGGCAGTTAGTACCAGAAAATATCAAAATTTGGAGGTTTCCCTTGTCTCTGGTGTATTTCTCTGTCTGACTCAACATGGAACTGGGCAGTAATACCAGACTATGGAGCGCTAAAATACTCTGTAGTCTTACATTCTCCATGACCTTTCTGATCTGCTGTGGTATTTCCCAGCAAAAGTTTATAGTGCTTTATACTGTGGAATCACACATTTATCTTGAGCAATGGTAGATAGGGCTCAACGAAATGCTTAAATGAATACCAAGAGCCTCTCTCGGCCTGATAAATGTACAAAATACTGAAGTGAAAATAGCAATTTACTCCTGAAAAAGCCATAAAAAAGAAATGGTGTGTTTCCCAGACCAAGGCTTTCCGACACAGACTGTCACATACCTGGGGTAGGTAAAGCCTTCTCTTTCAGTGTGACCTGAATTAAGTCAGCTCCTGTGACTGAAAGCAGAGAATTTTAGGGAGTTACAGCAAGGCCTTTCAAATTAACACACAAAAAAAATTAGTAAATCAATTGCTACGCATGAATTCCTGACAACATTATACATTTCTTCCAAAAACATTTTTTAAGAGCAACTAAGCACGTTTTCTAAGCATTTTTTGTCCTTTTTTCTGTGCTTTGAGAAAGGATTAAACAAACACATTTTAATTTACAGATACGGAAGGTCTCAAGACAACTCATTAGAAACAGCTAAAAAGAAAACATTCAACAATCAGAAATTCTAGGCTGGAACTCGAATCTCATTTATCCCACTATAAATCCACAGCAGTTCCACTCACACAAGCGATATCACACCATTGAATGCATAATGTATTAACTGGCTCAAACAGCGAATTACAGCTTTTGTTTTGTAGTTCGGTTTTGATTTTTGCTTTTTTTTTTTTTTGCCCCCAAAATCTGGTATCTGAAAGAGATGCTTTAATTAGTCAGACTTTATAGACTGGAGACAGGGACCCTGTGTTCTGTGCTGTGAAAAGGGGTCAGCAGCAATTATCACAGTGGTAACCTTTGTGCCCGTGTATTGTCAGCAGGAGAAGGGCCAGGATAATGCAAATCAAAGAGGAGCAGGAGAAAGCTGCTTCAGACCCAGCTGAAATCCCACCTCCTCTTCATCTCTAGTGGCATATAAAGGCACTTCCTTTCAGTCACCAGACTGGAACAACTGTAGGTTAAAATAGAAACACTCTGACAAACAAATAAATCTCCTGTCCTCTGCCCAGCCCCTTATGGTGACCCTAAAGTGTTGCTGGAAGATTTTTTTGGGGGATAGAATAATTGTATCAATGAAGCCATTGTCAGAACTTTCCTCAGTTCCAGAACATGCCTGGAACTTTCCTCTGTGTGTATCAGCCCACCGTTGGGGTTTCATGCCATATTGTAATTTACTTATTTTATCTTTAAACAAGTCTCTGTACTTTTAAATTGTGAAACCCGTCCTTCCCTAACTCCCTCCTTTTCTCCCAGTGCAACTGAGCAAATTTAAAATAACTGAGGTTCATTAATTTTAAGTGTTCAATAAATTAGTATGAATAATCAAAAAACTTGATTCTTTCTGATAATTACTATTTGATGTCAGTTGAAAGCACTCGATTGAGTTAGCAGCATATGCTCCTATGCCAAATGAGGCTTCCATAATTAAATAGAAACTGATTCCATGAGGTTTTTCTCATGTCTGATTAATTAGTAATCAGATGCCTCAGCCCTGTTCTTCAGTGACACCTTCTCTCCCAACGGTAGCTGGGATCTGATCCATACAGCAGTCAAGTCAATCTGCCCCAAACCATCACACAGCTCACACCGAACAGCATCATGCCTTGAGTGGCCACAAGGTGAACATTTGAGGGGAAAAAATGACATGAAACTGCTAATTTAAAATCTCTGACATGGCTCTTGTGGCTTTCAGACAATACATCTGTGTGTACTTTTATGGTTCTGGTGGTTTTCCCTCTCACCTACACAGGACAAACCACGTGCCAAAGCTGACACAACAGGCTTAGGAAACACGAGACAGTCAAGCCTTGACACTATCCTTTTTTTGCCTAAATATATTTTGTGAGGTTTGTTGGGGGTTTTTTTGCTTACTTTTGCAGGCACTAGAGTGAAATAATCTAATTAAAGATGTTTGTATTGTTCAGAGAAAAGCTGTTCTAATTAAATCCTGAGGGGACATAAAACTTGATCAATATGGTGCATAGACCTCATAAAGGGGTTCAATCCCCTTACACAGTGAAGAAAGGAACCATTAAGACTTACTTCAGTACTGAGTTTTATCTTTGCTTTGTCCAGAGTCAGGGCAATAATAAAAGTTTCTCATATTTGAAGTGCCGTCCCACCACAGAGCATGACAATTCAAACCATTCTAAGTTATTTATACCCCTCACATGAGCGTAGGAATCAGGAGCAGAATTCTCCACAGAATTCTCCACATCCTCATAACTTCCACAATTATTTCTATCGATGGGGTGTAAAGTGCAACGGCTGTGAATCCGTTGTGTTTTGTTGCCTTTTCCCACAAATATCCCTAAAAACTGATCAAGAAAGATAAAGGCCTTGGGATTAATCAAGACTACAGTGACACAGTCCTTCTGGTGGTTTTGTTTTGCTGCTGAGTACGTTATCACTGGGTTTTGCAGGATAGGAAGAGATACGGGCACTACAGATGAAGGACATCATTAGTAAACATTGAATTAAGGTCACTCTTGGCAAAATGTAGTTATAAGGCTCCAGGGTTTAGTTGTATAAAACCTTTATAAGGCTCATCAATTTTCTGCCTTATTACGGCTCCTCCTGGATGTTTGGGCTGTGAATCATAAATATAGGCCTTCTGGATGATACTCCTGGTGACTTTCTCCTGGTTCAGGGCTCCTTGAGTGAACATGAAGGAGGAGCAACTCAGTCTTTTATCAGCTTTGCACTGACTCGGAATTTTGCCTGTGGATATTAGGAAGGGCTGAAACTAGGATAAATGGCTCCAATAGCCTGACTTACAAATAACAAGCAGCTCCATGCTCTTTAACATCAATTGGGCTAACATCCATCACCAGGAAATCAAAACTTTTTAGACAGCACAATCAACAACACAGTGAGACACACCTCTAGAAACTGGAGAACCTGGGAGAGGGTATTTTGTCATCCTCTGAATATCTGTTACAGGAGATACCCAGAAATATGATATTGTGGGGGCACTGAAGCAAGGAGAGGAGGTGTAAAAAACCATTTTATGTACATATAAATAGATAGATACAATTATATATAAATATAAATA
>VZRQ01001131.1:340-43983 GCA_013397975.1 Machaerirhynchus nigripectus
GGGAGGGTGGTGGGGGCTGGGATGGAATTCCCAGAGCAGCTGTGGCTGCCCCTGGATCCCTGGCAGTGTCCAAGGCCAGGCTGGACAGGGCTTGGAGCAGCCTGGGACAGTGGGAGGTGTCCTTGCCCATGGCAGGGGTGGAATGTGATGATCTTTAAGCTCCCTTCCAACCCAAACCACTCTGGGGTTCTACTCGTGTGATTTCTCTGAGAGCCTCCCACATCAGCCAGCTTTGGATGGAATCAGGCCAGCCCAGCACCGAGTGCTGGAACTGGACATCAACTCCGAACCCTCTTGTCTTTAGTAAGGAATTTTTCCTTCTCTCTAAGTGGTCTGGAAGATCCCAAGTATCCAGGCACAATCATTTCAGCTATTTGTGGAGGGGGTCCCGTGCAGTGAAATCCAAGCTATTTTGAACAGAGAGGTGAACTAGGACGCATCTACAGGATGATGCACTGAAGCACTGAAGAGAAAGGGGAAATTTTTCCGGAACAAACACTGATCCATGTGAATTCCACACAAGCAGAGCTGAGGGAACTGAGCTGAGCAATCCCAGCACTTTGCAGAGTCAGAAAAGTAAACAGGAGACTCAGGAGAACAGGCACTGGGAGCCCAGGAGAGCTCCAAGAAAGGAGCTTTGGAATGACAACAACAACAACGACAAAAAAGCAAGAGGAGAGTTCAACGTCAGCCTGGCAGGATCTCCAGTGTCATCTGTAAAATGAGCTCATCTGCCAGAGCCTGCTGCCAATCCCCACATTTCCCTGCCTTCACAAGTCACAAGTGTGCAGCTGGGAGGCTATTGAATTTCATCACTGTACGTTGGCAGCTCGGGAATTCGTCAGCAGGCGCTTCCATCCCGGGAATATCTGTGGAGAGCCGTGGATTGTCTCTCCATTGGATGTGCTCCGTCCAGTCTGCGAGCGCTGAGCAGGAATCTCTGCTGGACTGCAGAGAAAGGGGCTAAAACACTATTTTCTTACTGGTTTGCATTTATTACCTGGCTTTTTGAGAGGTCTCAGTTGCGACTGGAACTTCATTGTGAGAAACAGTTGGACATACATATCTATATCCATCTCTGGAAGCATCCAAGGCCAGGTTGGACGACCTGGGATAATGGAAGGTGTCCCTGGCCATGCCCAGGAACGAGATGAGCTTTAAGGTCCCTTCCAACCCAAACCATTCCTGGATTCTCTTATGGCTGCATACTGAAACAGGGGAACATCACCCACTCATACCACTGCTACTTTCTGTTCTTTGCTTTTTTTTTTCTGTCAAGCTCTAAAAAACTCTTTATTTCCCACCATGCAATACCTGAACGCCAAAATCTTGTTGGTTCATTATTTAATTGATTTTTTAAAATACTATTTAAACACGCTAAACATACAACAGCAATGATTTTTCATGTATTTAATTTTCCTTTTTTTTTTTTTTGCATTTCTAGACCTGTGAAAAGTAAGGAATCATTGCTTTGATAAATAGAGGAAGCAAAAATGTCTGTTTCAAGTAGTTTTGCTGAAGACCACGTAGGAAATCTCATTTTTAGAAATGGTCTGTGGACTCATCTCTCTTTAACTGAGTATTTGAGAAATTCTGGGCAAAATTGAGCCTTAAAGGCACAGCTCTGAAGTGATATCTGTGTGGAAGAAAGGGAGAGCTAAGAACAAAAAAGTCTCTTTCGTTTGGAGTTCACTTTGTAATATCTGGGAAGCACATTTTGCAGTGGGAAGGCTGCCAAGAGCCTGGCTGTGTAGTAAATAAACATTTTGGGGGAAAGCTGGCTGAGAGAAGATGGTTGGTGAAGGAGGATCTCGAATGTCTGGTTATTCCTTTTTTTATTCACTTTAATTCTGACCTTGTACACGGCACCTTTGTCCGTAAGGTGGGTTATTGACAGCTTCATCCTCCTGGATCCTTGGACCACGCCAGGTTGGACGGGGCTTGGAGCAGCCTGGGGTAGTGGGAGGTGTCCCTACCCATGCCAGGGGTGGCACTGGATGAGATTTAAGGTCCCCTCCAACCCAAACCACTCTATCAAAATCAAATTAACCAATATCCTGCCATGGCTGCAGGTGCTGACTCTTCCTGCCCTGAAATGGGGTCTGAAGAATCCCCATCCTACACGGAGAGAGCAGCAAATCCCAGGGTGCTGCTGTCTCCTCCTAACACCCAGATCCTGCTGAGTGGGATCTGCTTCAGGAGTGGAACTGTCACACACAAAGGGGAAAAATGTGATGTTTTAGGTCCGTGAGATCACAAAACGTGTCTTGGGAGAGGTCAGACCCCTATACCTGCTTTACTCTGTGGATATTTGGGATTCTGATGCCAGAAGGAGGATGCCAGGACCTTCCCTGGCTCGTGCTCTGGGCTGAATTAAGATCAATAACTCCCTTCAGTCTGATCAAACTGTGCCTGACGGTGATGGATCCCGCCTGGCAAAGCTCCTGGTGCAATGACTGCTGGAATTCGAGCGCTTCCTTCGTCGCACCCGCGCTGCTGGGGAGCACAGAGTTTCTCTGGGGGTTGCCCTGAAGGATCCTCAGCCCAGCACACGCTAAAGAAGGCACAGATTCGGAGCTGGGTTTTCCCAGTCTCTCACCATCCGAGGCTGCTGGAGCTGGGAGTCGACTCAAGCACGGCTCTCGCTGGGATTATTCATCCCGTGCTGAAATCCCTGCACTGCTGGGAATCACAGAGCTCTGCAGAAAGTCCAGGTGCATCCGTGGAGCTGAATCTTATTTCGCTTTCCTCACCAGCTCAGGGGAAGAGAAAGCTAAAATCCTTTTGCTGGCCGTGAGTAAACAAACAAACAAACAAACTCGGGAGCTCAAGTATGTGTGGCATCCTGCTTTCCCTGAGCAGGCAGTGTAAACAAACAAAGCAGCCTTTTTTCCCCCCCTCCTGCTGCAGAACTTGGCCAGTTGATACTGGAGTAGGAATATTAACACATGCCCGCTCCAAAATGTGATACCCTTTGGGGTCTTGGAGATGAGTTCCTCTGAAGTGCTTTTTCTCCGGCTGCCTGACAAGGTTTTTGGCTCCACTTCAGTCTGGTAAGGAGACAGCTGCTCAACTTCTGACACAAATGAAGAAAATTGATGAGATGCCATCTCCAAAATTCCCTTTTTCCTGGCAGGCACTCCTAGGCTGAGTGCTAGGAGTCACTCAAAGGTTTGGGACTTTTTTTTTTTAAACCTTAGTTAGGGCAGGATTTGGGGTTTGCTTTGTTGGCTGGGCTGTTTCTAATAACGCTCAACAAATGCATAGGGGCTGAACCTTTGGGAACATAAACAAGGATCACAGAATTCACACTTCCACAGCTTGTTTGCTGTTGTGTACCGAACGATATCCATGGGTTTGCATAATCCTGAGCAATTTATTTATCTCTGTTTGCTGTGGAAATGCGGGGGACAGAATCTCCCGGGGGGGGCCTTGTAAGGAGGGGCCTTCTTGGGGTGTTTCTGCGAGTCTGGGTTTTCCCAGGGTATTTCTCTTAGGAGAAATCTTTTTAGAGATGTGTTTGTGTGACCGAGAGGAATAATGGCAGTAGCTCCCAGAATTTGAGTGCCCACTGTGAAATTCCTCTGCTCCTCTCTCGAGTGGGAGAGCCTGGAGGTGCTCCCAGGATTTTGCAGGCCGCTCGTTACAGGGAAAATGTGTTTATTTTTCAGCTGAGCACAAAGGAAACTCCTCTCATTGTGCTTCACTGCCATGGTTTCCCTGCTCCTCAGGATAACAAAAATTGCATTTTCCACGTTCTTCTTGAACTATTTCCTCAGAGTTTCGTCTACAAAAGACCTCAGCTGTGTAAAGTGCACCTTCAGTCCTGACTGGCTAAAAAGTATTGAATTTATTGCATCGCTGTCCTGTTACATCAGAAATAAACCCCTGTGCTAGGCCAGCTTTAGACTTGACGTCACTTCATGATTATCTTGATTGTGGCAAAGGGTTTGGGTTTGACACACGGTTTGCTGTTCCTTTTTAAACCTCCCCAGAGAAGCAGCCATGGAAAGCTCTGAATAATGCACATGACATATGCTGCCTGTCTCTCAGAGGGAGCTGAAGAACCTGACAGCAATTTGCATTTTTGGAGCTGCAGAAGAGAGGCAGGAAACTTTCGGCAGGAGTTTTTGGGACTCTGAGGTCAAACCAAGAGGAGGAGTTCAGAGAGGCTCCAGCAGAGAGGAGAACTGGATGGAGAACAGAGGATGGAGCACAGAGCTGGCCTGAGATGAAATATAACCCAGTTGATGTCACTAGAATTTCATAAAGACACCGTTTTCCTTGGGATGGTAAAACTTGTGTCCCATTTGAAAAATTTAGAGGAACAGGCACAGGATCTCCTGGTTATCCATGCAGGGAAATGCTAATAAAGGTGGGGCTGTTGACTTCTCACAGCAGTAAGTGATGGCTCTGTGCTCCCCTGAGCTCTGTTTGCCTTGTTAGGGGTGGAATTATTAATTAGCATCAATTTTCACTACTCTCTACTGTTGTTACTTAGCACTCCCTGAGATCTTGTGGGAGATGGGTGATTGCTGTGCAGTAGCTGGGAGTAGAACACACAGTGGTAAAAATGCCTTGGTTACTTCAAACAGGTGAAAAAGCCTTAACCAAATATCATGGAATCATGGAATGGTTTGGGCTGGAAAGGACTTTAAAGCCCATCCAGTCCTATCCCCTGCCATGGGCAGGGATACTCCACTGTCCCAGGCTGCTCCAAGCCCCATCCACCCTGGCCTTGGACACTTCCAGGGATCCAGGGGCAGCCACAGCTTCTCTGGGCACCTGTGCCTTCCTCACAGGGAAAAATTCCTTCCCAGTATCAGATTCTGTATTGAAGCCTGGCTGTTATTAATCCAGTATTTTGTGTAGGTAACCAAACACAGTCTAATGAGCAACTCTGAGAGAAGAAGATTAAATAACAAATCAAGTGAGGTTTGGGTTTTGGGATTTTTTTTTAGTAAAAGAGATTAATTTACAAGACCCAAATACTGCACCCCCAAGCCGCATTTTCACTTCCATTCTTCATGGCAAACCACTAAGAGGCACAACCAAAACTGCCACTTTTCTGAGGAATTTTTGGATGAGCTCTCCAGTCAGCTCTTGGAATGGCATTTGGAGGTGGCTGCTCTGTGGCAAGAGGGGCTGAGGGGACACTGCTGTCCCTCCCTGCCTCATCCCAACGGCACCAACTTTGCATCCGTTAGTGACTGACATGGGATATTCCTGGGCTGCATTAACTGCGAGCCAGTTTTGATGTTTTCATCTCAGACAAGTCCGTTTTTGGTGGTGGTGGTGGTGTGAGGATCTGTTTTTTGTCCGGCTCAGCTCTCCCGGAGCCGAGGGCTCGGTTTGGAGCTCGTGCANCCTTGGACACTTCCAGGGATCCAGGGGCAGCCACAGCTTCTCTGGGCACCTGTGCCTTCCTCACAGGGAAAAATTCCTTCCCAGTATCAGATTCTGTATTGAAGCCTGGCTGTTATTAATCCAGTATTTTGTGTAGGTAACCAAACACAGTCTAATGAGCAACTCTGAGAGAAGAAGATTAAATAACAAATTAAGTGAGGTTTGGGTTTTGGGATTTTTTTTTAGTAAAAGAGATTAATTTACAAGACCCAAATACTGCACCCCCAAGCCGCATTTTCACTTCCATTCTTCATGGCAAACCACTAAGAGGCACAACCAAAACTGCCACTTTTCTGAGGAATTTTTGGATGAGCTCTCCAGTCAGCTCTTGGAATGGCATTTGGCGGTGGCTGCTCTGTGGCAAGAGGGGCTGAGGGGACACTGCTGTCCCTCCCTGCCTCATCCCAACAGCACCAACTTTGCATCCGTTAGTGACTGACATGGGATATTCCTGGGCTGCATTAACTGCGAGCCAGTTTTGATGTTTTCATCTCAGACAAGTCCGTTTTTGGTGGTGGTGGTGGTGTGAGGATCTGTTTTTTGTCCGGCTCAGCTCTCCCGGAGCCGAGGGCTCGGTTTGGAGCTCGTGCAGGTGGGAGCACAGGACTCATGCAGCAGAATTTACCTTCTTTAAAATATTCCCCCAGCTCCTTTGTCTCTTGGCAACTGCAAAAATAACTCCATCAAGAATAAACCTGCAAACAAGGGCGAAAAAGCAGAACTGTGTGAAGACATGAAATACTCTCGTTTAAATAGCGCTGGAAAGCTATTTCCTCCCCCTGTACCCTTCCAAGGCTGGAATGATGTGCTCTGATTCTCAAACACGAATCCTGACTTGCATAAATTCAGAGATTTCATCTGTGCAGAGCTGCAAATTGCTGGGATAGTAATACCTGGATATTTTATGGCACATCCTTAAGTCAATAGGCAAAAGGGTTCTGAATAAAAGCCTTAAAATTACCTCATGAATTATTAACTCTTCCCTATATTACCTTTGAATTATAAAAGCCTGGAAAAATAGGAAGGAGAATTGAAAAGCATCAATCTCAGGTCCTTTAAAAACGTAATACTGATCATTTGAGCAGTGTACAAATCTTTTATTAAAGATAAAGAGGAAGCCATACTTTTTTATTAACTCCAGGATATGTTCAATCCACATGATTAAAAATCTCATTACTAACTCAAGTCAGGGAAGTGATTTATTGCTGAAACAAAATAGGAGGTGTTTTGCTGCCCAAAGCTGTATTTATGGTGAAAAAACCCTCTCAATTTGTATCTCCTTTCCCGGGTTAGGTGTTTCTAAGGGTGGATTGGGTTTTCCTGGGAATGATGGGGTTTCACACCAGCCTGCAGCTGAAACACTACTACCTTAAGCGGGAAAGCCTGAAGTAAAATTATAGGTACCAAGAGATACATTTTTTTTCCTCTAGTAAATTCAGCTGGAGCAAATGATTTTGTCTGATTAGGTAATAGGATGTGCAGGAAAAAAAAAAAATCAGGATTTTATACATAGTTACCATTCAAGTGGAGCTAATTCTGTAAAGCAAGTGTAGATATTTTAGGGTTTCTTCGTGTATAACATATACTAATATTTCCTGATCACTATAGTAGGGATGTTCTGTTCTAAAGGAGCCCTCGAAGTCTCATTTTACAATGACAAAAAAAGTGATCAACCCAATGACATTTTTTTCCCAGAAATACCGTCCTGCTTTGGGAGATACGTCTGCAGACCACAGATAATATTTTTGTCCTGCTATACCTGGAGCAGGTCAAATATTTTGTGTTGTGCTCGGCAGCCCGATGGGTGAATTGCACTCAGTGTCCTAAACATTGAATTATGCCCAGGACTATTTGTGTTCCGCCCTACAATGTGAAATGGAGATAATACTGAGTTTATTTACGTCACAGCAGCTGTGGAGAAACTGGGTTAGACACACTTGCACATAAAGACAAGACATTAAATGGTGCCATCAATTCCTGCAAGCCAGCAGAAATAGCTTTTCTCTTCCTGATAACCATGCCTGGATGGCTCCCAAGGCTGAGTGCGAGTTTTGCACATCCCACAGGAAGTTTGGATTCTCTCCTGTGCCGTGGGTGGAAAATGCCGGGTATTATGGTGACAGGTGCAATAGGTATTGAAACGTAAACCTTTCCCTGCTCCTGGGGAACATATTGCCAGTCCTGGGCTCTGCTCCAGAGGGGTGTTTTGGGAGAAATTACAGATCTTGAGGTAGAGAAACAGTTCTGGAAATAGGTTGCCTTCAAAAAATTGGCAGCTTTTCAGCTGTTCAAAATGTTAGGAGTGGGGAAGATGGAGCTGGAGCAGTGGGAGGAGGGAGGCTCGGGGAGCAGTGAAAGGGGCATCGTGGATTGTGGAGGTGTGGGGGAGACCTGGTGCTCAGACGTCGCGGCCACTCGTGGAGGGGCTCCTGTGGCAGTCGGCAGAACGGCCATAAATGGGTTCATTGGGCACCTGGACTCTTGTCCCGTGTTGTATTTCCCTCTGGATTCTGGGCTGGATGCGCAGAGCAACTTTCACTCACCAACCTCAAAACTTCAACTATTGAAATGTAGCCAGGGTGAGAGAGTGTTTGCAGTTTCTTGGTTTGAAACTCTGTCCCGATGATCTCAGTGGAGACCCAACGTAAAACACTCTGCATGCGAGGTGGAAGAGCGCTGAGGGGACTTTTTCCAGAGGAAAAAGATGGAAAAGCTGTTTTCCAGCGAGAATCATGGAATGTTTGGTTCGGAAGGGACCTTAAACTCACCCAGTACCACCCCCATCCGTGGGCAGGGACAGCTCCTACTATCCGTGGTTGTTCCAAGCCCTGGCATTGGACACTTCCAGGGATGGGCAGCCAGATATTCTCTGGAATATCTGAAGGAGGACACCTTCAGCTTCCAGAAAGACCTAGGAATTCCAGGGAGATGCCAGCAGGCACTCTCAGCATGTCCCTCAGACTTCGGGTGGTTTGCAGTAAAGGTTCGCTGTGAATTTTCAGCCTTAAATCTGCCTTCAACTTGAGCAGTTGTGGGATATCAGGAATTAGAGGTGGGGTTTATCTTCTGCCCGTGTTTGGTCTGTGCTAATGTAGCCACGTGACTCTGTTAGGAAGAGCAAAACAAGAAAAAGGCCCCCATACCATCTTTTGAAAAATCTCCCTTTAAGTCCATCTCCAAAGTGGGTTTTGTTGTCATAGTTCTGGCCGTTGAGGGAGGTTCCTCAAGAGAACAAGAACTTGTTTTCTCTGGAAAATATGCTTTTCTTTCTTTTTTTCCTCCTCTATTTGCACAGGAGTGTTCTGTTTTCATTCCCATCTGGAAGGCACAGGCTCCCTCTGGAATCTCTCTGCCGTAGCTGCATGAGACAGCACCAAAGTAGGTGATGATGAACGCATCCGACATCTGATGGTGATTAGCAAGGAGCTCTCAAGATCCTGCTTCCTCACACGGAAGAACTTCTGCCTGTAAATCCATTACATGCCAATGTCTGCCCAGCCTGAATCCTGCAGGATTTCTCCAGCTTTCAGAGGAGTGTTTTAGGTTGGGGTGGGAGTGTCATGTCCGTGTTTCTGTGCTCGGGGTGGCACCTTGGAGGCCCTCAGCGCCAATATTTTGCTCCACTGGGACGCTGCTGTCAGATGTCAGTGCTCACTAATGCAAACATAGGTTGGATTGTGACACAGCATTCCTTGTGTCGTGTTGAGGATGAAAAATCATTAATCAGCCAAGATGAATTTTAAAAATATATGCTAATGTATATGATAAACGGGATAACTGCTCACTTTGGAGCTTATAGGCATTTCGCTTTTCAGGAATACGCTTGGCAACTCACAGATATTTGCTCAAATTCCTGCAACCTGGATTTTATCTGCCAGGCCCTGATTCTTCTCTTCATAAATCCTTGGTGAGTTTGCATTTGCAATTTGGCTTGAGTTTAACTTCGCTGTGCTGCAACCGCAACGTAAATTCATCCCGAAGGTCGTCGGAAAATCCGATTTGGAAAATCTCTGGGAAAGACAACGGCTCGAACAAGGCATGGAAAAATCGCAGAGCTAAATAGGCACCCAAATAGTCTGTCTAACAACTATCAACGTGATAAGTTTGGATTAGGGTCTAATTTATGGCTTCTATATATTGTAACTTTTCCCGTGGAACACCAAGTCGATGTCAATGATTTGACATTGCTTTCAAAAAGCACAATTACAGTATATTCCACACAAGAGCTACGTTTCGCAGGAGCCCTTTGTTAGACTTGGCAATAAGTTTGACACAGCTTGGTTCAGAGCTGAGTATTTCACTTTTTTCCCCCCCAAAACATCGTTCAGTAAGATGCTCGGAAGACAGAAAGTGCCTCTATCAAAAGAGTATTTATTTGTACTTATTTGTGTTCTTGTGCCTGCCTGTATTTTATCTGGAGAGATTGGGAAGTATGAAAACTTTTCCAGGTCGAGGCTGGAATATGTGCCAGACCTGGAGAGGTGCATCTCTGATAGGTGTGTGATAACTCAAGAAACACCACAAATACCCTAAAAACAGAGCTGTGAAGAGGAGCGTGGTGTTGAAAGGGAATTAAAATGTGTATTTCTGTGAACGCCTGCGTCGTGTGAGAACAGATCCCTTCAGATCTGGCCTCTTTGTGGGGAGCGCCGTGAGAAGGGCTCTTTGTTCAGCCTGTACCTGGTGGCTTCTCAAATATCCCCGTGGCTTTTCAGGCTGGGTTTGTGTCTTGCTGTGAGCCCCCCGGGCTATGGATGGTTCTTGCTTTCACCTCATCCCATGCCAGCACCATTCCTGCCTGAAACCCGGGCTGGGAAAAGCAGAGACTGAAACAGAAAGCAATGTAGATAATGTATACAAAATCCTGTACTGCAGGGGGTCTTTCTGCTGTGTTCTTCACCCCAAATGTGCCTTTTTGGGGACAGTCACGGGGAAATTTTCACGTTCTGTGTGTAAATGAAGCGTGGGGCCATGAAGTGCCTTATCCTGACCGTGGCAAAATAAGAGCTCTGTTTTAAAAAACCCCACTTAAATATGGAAATAAGGCCTCCTATGCAGAGTTTATGTACATTAAGCAGGTAACTCCTGGTATTTCTTATGGAAAACTTTGCTTTACATCTTCAACTCCTCTGCATTAGCTGAAGGCTAAACCTGCTCAAATCCCTCACTGGTGATTAATGGGTAGGAAATACTCACGTATCTTCTTCCAACCAATGTTCTCAGGTAGTTTGTGGATGTAAGGATTTGTGTAGTATTCCAAATATTCCAAATTCTGCTGGCAGCACCTTTTCCCTCTCCAGTTTATACTTAATATACTTTAATACTGGGACTAGAAGAGTGATGAGAACTGTACTTTATTTCCTGTATTCTGGGGGTGAAAAGTTCCTGGCCTGATCGTCAGGACAATCCCCACAGCCCTGGAGGATCCCTCTTGCCTGACATGGGACTGAACTGACATAAAAGGGGAAAAAAAAAGTCATAAACACAAGATTCTTCACGGAACATCATTCTGTTCAGGGTGGTCTTTGGGCACCTGAACGCTGAACTTGGATGATGTTGAGTTCCGAGCTCAGCTGGGAGAGGGGATGTTGTGCACTGTGGCAGCTGAGTTGTCACACGTGGTCAGTCCCTCTACTGTTCACTGCCCCACTCTTGGGAATCCCACAGCCTGCCTGACAGCAGGCATTTCAGGAATTTTAGGATTAGCTGGTCCTTCTGGATTCACTGCCCTAAAAGTGATACCATATTTTGACAGATGGTGTCAGCTTCGCCACAGATCTAAGATGTTTGCAAGAAGATATTGGCTTAAAAACACAAATTTTGGGGACAAAACAAATAATAATAATCCCTGTCAATAAGCAGTAATCAATTCTGCTTTATTTGCTGTTATTTCCTAGTTATTTCTCCCACTCCCAAAGCGTTTCCAGCTCTTTGGGATTGGTGTCTGTCATTAATGGGATTCTGAAGGACATTTGCTGGGATGCTTCAGGAACGGAGATCCCAACCTTGCCATGATTTACTTTAGGAATTAGGTGATGCCTTCAGATTCCCTCAGTGGCGTTGCTTTGGTGCAAAGGTGCTAAAGCAGCAGCTTAATGAGGTAATTATAATTAATATTACACAGGGGTTTAGAGCTCTCAGGCAGGAGTCTCAGCACCGTGGTCTAACTCTTGATTTAAGGGAACATCTTGAATGCATTATTTACATCAGATATCAGATCTGCTGTGCCAGTGACTGTGAGCCAGGGGATTTATTAGCACCAGACAGACTTTTTATTTGGAAGAAATTCTAGTTAATGAGCGAAGCTATGAACTCAGTTTGGAAATAAATAGATGCTAATATCAGATAAATGATAGATAAGTTCAGCCCAGCTCCCGGAGAGCTCAGGGCAAACGCTCTGCTGGAGATTTAATGTTAATTCAGGGATATTTTAGGATACCATCCCCAGTCTCATGACACATTGGGCTTCTGGAATCTCATTGCTGAGGTCTTCTGGATTTTGAGATATTTCAGCTCTTCTTGTGTTTACTGAAATACACTTGGTTCCCTTCATGCTCAAGTAGCTTCCAAAGCTTTAACCCTTTTTGTTCCTTGATGAAGGAAACCATTTGTGGCTGTGAGATTGGGTGGGCACAGGGATCCTCAGGTGCAGCTCTCAGATCTAATGGGGGTTATTGAGTCCAGCTGAAAAAACCCTCAGTGATCTGCAGGTTCCCAAAACCCTTTCCATGGAAGGAGATACTGGTTTAATCTAGTTTTAAACGTCCATTTCTTGTCTCTTGAATGTCTGTGAAGTTCTATGGTTTTCCTGTTAGTATTTGGTGTTATTCCTACTGATATTATGGACAGTTTTTAAGGTAAGTCTGAGCAAGTTTTCCTCTACAACTCTTGGCAGGAGGTTATGGCAAGGTGGGGGTCGGCCTCTTCTCCCGGGCAACCAGTGATGGGACAAAGGGAAATATTTTCACCAGGGGAGATTTGGGTCGGATATTAGGAAAAAATTCTTCACTGAAAGAGGGATCAGGCATTGTAATGGGCTGTTTGGGGAGGTGGTGGAGTCACCATCCCTGGAAGCCTTCAAGAGCTGAGTATATGTGGCACTTGGTGGGAGTGTTTGGTCAAAGGTTGGACTCGGTGATCTTGGAGGTCTTTTCCAACATTAATGATTGTTGTTCAAATATCCAAATGGATCAACAAGTGCAATAATGGAGGAAGTACGGGAAAAGCCTGAATGTGGCAATGCTGAGTCCAGATCTGGAAGGTGCCCTTATGCCTGCCACAAATGCTGCATGAACACCTCGTAAATTCTGGATCCGGGGCTTGTGTGATAACTTCCCTCTGGGTTAAGATTTCCAAAAATATAAGGAATTGATTCCCCTGAAATGTTGGCACTTTGAGTTTTCTCTCTCTCCCTCCCATGGACAGACATCTGCACTTTTCCCTGGCCGTGTGAGGAGAGTGGAATGAGGCCTTGTTGCAGCATTTTGCTGGCGTTGCTGTGTTTGCTCCAAGAGTGAAAAATTCATGGCTCCAGGTGACATCCGTGTGCAAAAAGGAACAGCCTGGGCCGTGGCCGCAGCTCTCCTGACCCAGGAACTCGCCTGCTTGCCTCACGTTCCTGAAAGCTGATGTCCCAAACCAGCAGAAAAACCCCTTCCCTAAGCTCCTGCTGCTCCCACTGCAGGGCTCTGCTGGAGGAGGACACAGGGACTTCCTCCTGCATGTGAGGCACAATTTCCACAGTGAGGATATTTTCTGGAAGTGCTGCAGGTGAACTGAGTGGAAAACTGAGTTTTGCTGATGCTGCTGTTCTTTGCTGTGATATTGCTGCCGAGGCCAGAAATTCCTCGATCCTTAAATGTTAGGGGGTTTTTGTGAATTCAAAGTAGCTTAATTCCATAAAGGAGAAGGCAAGATGTGCATGGTCTCTGTTCTGTGCCCTGCTCCTCCATGCACCATGTAGATCTGCAAATTTGGGGATGAATACACTGTTCTCTGTGGTGGGATGTACCATCAGGCCGTCTTGGTAAAGATTTTGATAAATAACTTGTGTAAATGTGATCCAGGTCAAAGCAATTCCCATCCTGCTTCTGCTTAGCCCTTGAATTTATTATTATTTTTTTAAAATTCCTTTCTTGCCAGCACGTGGGGGAGTGCTGCCCACCGAGCTGCAGCTAAGCAGGATTGATGGTTTGCTTCCTACCCACCCCAGTTTAATTAGGCCCTTACTATTTCCTGCCCCTCATTACACCGCCCCTGCTCACCGGCACAGCACTGGAAACAAAATTATTAGCAAAGCACAGAGGAATACAAACTGCTAATTTGTTTTGGTCTCTGCTGGAAAATTGCAATTGTACATATTGCTTTTCAAAGTATTTTATGGGGCCTGACAACAGAGCTTGGTTATCTAACTGCTGCTTTTCAGAGGAGAAAGCTTTGGCTGTGTTATTAATTATGCTTAACTGTGTAAATATTATCCATTATTAGTTATATTAGCCACTTCTCTTAGGACAGAGAGAGGGGTTCAGGTGGGTGCAGACCAGGAGGGCTCTTGCATCCCGTGGCTGCACATGTGTCCCTGCAGCCACGAGGGAAAGCAGGGGAGTTTTTAACAGAGGCTAACCAGCACGTGTTGAGTTCTGGTGCTGGGAACACAAGCTGTGATTTTGGTGTGTGTCAGCTGGCCGAGTGAAACCCCAGGTCAGGGTAATGCAGCAGCAGCACAGAATTCTGGCAGGGGTTTGTTTGCCAGGAGGAGAAAAATAAACACAGAAACAGGGGAAAAAAAAGAGTTCTGTTTGTGCCTTTCTAGCTTAGGATTTAAGAGTGGCAAGTGGAACAAATTCACAGCTGTGGGATGGGTTCAGAGCACCGGAGTGGAAGGAGCCACAGTCACAGGAGGGTGGCAAAGGCAGGGAGATGGCCAGAAAGACACCCTGGTGAAAGGCTTGCACAACCCTGAGGTCCCAGAAATTGTCAGTCAAAGGGAGTCACAGATCTTAACACCATTTTTAAATTTTCTGTTTGAAAGTTGACCTTTTTGTCATTAAATAGTGTGAAATATTCACAGTAGCGACCCAAAGTTGCTTGGTTTATCCTCATTACGAATGCACCCTTCTTTCATTAACTGTGTGGGTTTTGGGATACTTTCTGGGGGAGGAAGAAGGTTTATTCTGAATTAACACCACCACTCTCCTCCCTCAATTTTCTGTTTCTGTGCCATGAGGGTTTATGGTGTTTATTATTTTGGAAGGTTTGGGATTCCCTGAATTTGAGGAAAAACTGCAGACAACAACACCCAGCCCGGCCTTGAATATTTCCAGGGATGGGAAATCTCTGGGCAACCTCTTCTGTTCAGTAGGAGATAATATTGATACTGGAATCAGGGTTTGAACAGGATTGTATTTCATGTTGAGCAAAAGATCTGCTTTGGAAGATCATTCTCTATAGCCTGACAAAATCAAACCTGTGTGTGGAAGGTGGGCTGGGGAAAACTCAGTTCTTGAGCTAAAGAACCAAAGTTTGAGTCTCTGGACCAGAGCGTGACCTCTTTTGAGTGGGAATTGACATCTTTATTTCTGTGCTCTCCTAATGAGTCATGCAAGGAGAGCAGGATCTCAGATTCAGTTTGAGATTCTCCAGCTTGAGATAACGAGTTAAAACAGTACAGGAATTTACAGGAAGGGAGTGGATGATGTTTAAACATTGCTCCATCCTTCCTAGAGTGTGTGAAATGACAGCTGAGATTAAAGCAGGTCATCTCTGGTGAGCGATTTCACAATATCCCAGTTCCTGTGACCCTGTAAGATGGGGAAAGTCAGCTGCTGGCACGGGGCTGAGGAGAGAGGGTTTCGAAAGGACTTTGTTTGCACAGCACACCCGAGCGAGGACGTTCTTCAAGAGCCCCCGAGCTCGTGCTGTTTACGAAAAACCCCTTTCCTCCAGAAATGTGAGTCAGCCAAAGCGTGGTTTGAAGCTCTCGGGCTGGATCCCTTCCTGCTGTGTGTAGGACGGAGGGGAGCCAGCCCCACAGGCTGCAGTATTTCATCCCTGAGGGCTTGCTGGAGCACTGTTCCTTCCTGTGACTTCTGTCCTGGATCGCTCTGGGGGCGCTGGTTCCGGAGGGTGGTGGCCGCAGAGGGGACAGCATGCACAGAAGAAATACAGCCATTTCCTGCAGGGAAGAAATTCTTTCTGTGCTGCAGACCAAATTTATGTTTGCAGACCTTCCCACCTGGTTTTTTTTGTGTTAAAAAATTATGGGCGGGAGGTTTTCTGGTTCCCCGTGCAGGTGGATGTGGGACTGAGCTGCTGCCAGCACCGCTGGGATTTTCTTTCTCTCAAATGTGGAACATCCAGAAGTATTTCACCTTTTGTAGGGGAACTTTTCATCTTGGAGGGCTTAAGGGGAGTTCTGTCAGCTGTTCTTGAATTAATTAAAAATTAGTAATAATTAATTCTTCCCTGTGAGGCTGGGGAGGCCCTGGCACGGGTTGCCCAGAAAAGCTGTGGCTGGAAGTGGCCAAGGCCAGGTTGAATGGGGCTTGGAGCAACCTGGGATAGCTGGAGTGGAAGGTAGACACATGGAAGGTGTCCCTGCCTGTGGCAGGAGATTTGGAATGAGAGGATCTGTGAGGTCCCACCCAACCCAAGCCGTCCATGATTCTAATCCATGTTTTTCATGACAGCAGCTCAGCTGTGACCAGGGAACCCCACGGGCCCCAGTGCAACCTCTGCCTCCCTTGTGAGATCTCCTTTGCCCTGGAAATGCATCAGGTACCTCCTTTATCCCATTAAGTGCCTCAGCAACCAGGAAATTTCCAGAATCAGTCGCAAATAAATGATTTTTTTGGGGTTTTGGATCAGCATCACCTTCCAGAAACTTTGTGAACAAACTCAGAAGTTGCTGTGTCTAGATCTGCAGTCGTGGCAAACAACAGCATTAGGGGGGAAAAAATTGGCAGAAGGGATAAATTTTTCATTTTAAATTATACCCAGCTTTCTTAAAGCAAATTAAATTGCACTTAACCAAAGAATACAGATAACAGTATTAAGCACAATAGAACATTTTAATTACTAAGAAAAACAAATGTCCATGTCTGTAGCTGTAATTAAGGGCGAGCTGTATTTGCTGTGCATTAGTGTGACTTGTATGTCTGAGATACAGTAATTGGCCCAATCCATCAGGTGCTTCAGCCTTGACATCCTGGGTGTGGAGAGGCTGCATGGGAAGGCAGGAATGGGGCGAGGCTGTTTGATGGGGTGTCTGAGCAGTGATGGGGCAGAGCTGTTGTTGGTTTTCACCACGGCCCAGCCCAGGAGTTCCAGCTGTGCTGCAGGAAGGATGAGCTCCCTGGAAGCTCCGGGTGTTTGCCATGGGCGACGCTCCATCTCTGGAGTCTGGCATCCTCTGCTGTGGGATCAGGGATGTGGGGGCTCAGGAGACATCGTGGGGATGGAGGACAAAGCAGTGCTTTGCTGGGACTCTCTGTACTCCCAGCCAAGGAAGGGGTTTGGGAAGCAGGAGACGAAGGAGAGGATGAATGAGAAAATGAAGGAGAGGAATTGGCTTCAAGCTGCACCAGGAGAGGTTTAGGTTGGATATTAGGGAAAATTTCTTTGTGGAAAGGGTCGTCCAGCACAGGCACAGCTGCTTGGGGCAGTGGTAGAGTCCCCATCCCTGGAAGGATTTAAAATCCATGTGGATTAGGCACTTGGGAGCATGGGTCAGCGGTGGCTTTGGCAGTGCTGGGGAAATGCTTGGATTCGATCTTAAAGGTCTTTTCCAACCGTAATGCTTTGGTGATTCCGTGAAACAGGGACTTCATGGTGCAGAAGATGCAGAGGGAAGCCTGCAGGGGTGGAGGGGAAGAGCTTAAGGAGGAAGAGGCCGCTCATATTTCCCAGATTTAGTCCTTGCCCTGTTCTCTCCTCTCATTTGGAGTGCCCGGTGACAGTAACACAATCCTCAGACATGGAAGGGGCTGGGAAGAGAAAAGAAACAATTTGTTCTCCGTGCCCCTTGTGATAGAACACGAGTAACGACAGCAAAAAAATCACAGCAGGGAAGGGTTGGTTAAAAATGGGGGAATGGATTTTAATATTAAGGTAGTTAATTACTGGAATTGATTCCCCCTGGAGGCTGTGGAAAGTTCTTCAGTGAAAGTCTCAGGGCAGCATGTGAGGAAACCTTCCTGAGGAGCACCATGGTGGAGCTTGTTCCATCCTTGGATGAGGTGCATGGGAATGGGCCCTGGTATCTTTGGCCACCTCATTCAGCCTGATTCCTGTGACTCCAGAGTGGGCAAATCCCTCTGTTTGGGAGCTATGTGGAAGGCAGAAATCCATCCTGGGTTTCCCTGGGGTGTCTCCCTTGCTCGGGCAGCGGAACTGGCAAAATGGGCTCGTAAGTGACCTCTCAAAGGGAAACAAATCCAGGGAGGAAATGATTCCTGGAGGTGTAACCAGCTCCCAGTCTTTTCTAGGATTAAAAATATGTATGATGAGCTAGTGCAGACTTAGAATCCCAGAATCCCAGACTGGTTTGGGTTGGAAAGGAACTCAGAGCTCATCCAGTTCCACCCCCTACCACAGGCAAGGACACCTTCCGCTTGGTTGCTCCAAGCTCCATCCAACCTGGCCTGGGATCAACCACCTTGGATTCATTTCCAAGCAGAGTTTTCCTCTGGCTGGAGTGGGCAGTGATGGTGTTTTGTCCACAAACCCCATTAAATATAGGGAACGACCTGTTCTGGCTCGTAACTTAGCCCCTTGGGTTAAGGGCTGCAGGTGGGAAGAGAGAAGAGCTGCGGATCTGCTCCTCCCTCTGTGGCCTCTGGGTTACCAAAAAAAGTGGGAGAGCTTTGTGAGGAGAACTGCTGGTTAATGGTTCATTCCTGGGTTTGAAGGCACATCCCAGAGATGCCAGTGCTGATGTATTTAAGCCACAAAACCCAGCTGGTGATTGCAGCAGTCCCGGTGTGGTGTCACACTGTACAGGGTGAGGAGTGAGTGACTTTAGTGAGTGGGGAGCTCCAAGCCCACCGCCTGCTCTAAGGAGATCGACTTTGAGTTAAAAAATCAGAAAAAAAGCGCAAGTAAAACAGGTGAAAATGGCAGTTTGCAGAGTGTCATCAACAGAAATACGGTTTACTTGGCAGCCAGTGAGAAAACACAATTTATGCAGAAGCGCCAGCCAGATTTGCATTGCAGGAACAATAAATTATAGTTATTATATAACCAAGTGATATATTTGATCGCCTCGTGCTGAAATATCTACCTAAGCAATGCTGTGCATGAAGTTGTGTGTTGGATTTGAGGTACCTTCACATGTGTAGTTCCTAAATAAGGTTAAAATAACCATAAAATTTCAGAACTTTGTTAATCTGGGTGCGCTCTGTGCAACCCTTCAAACAAAACCAAAAATAAGTATTTTTGCTTTCCCTTTGGGCCGTTAGAAATGACAGTTCTAGGGTCCCTGGTAGTTTTAAATAAAGAGAATCCAAGCAGGTTTCATACCCACCAAATGCAAGGTTTAGTGGTAAAAATAATCCTATTTTATGGGGAAGAAACATAAAGGGACTAACGAAAGGTCTTGCATGTGAGAGTGATCAAATAGTTCATAAAATCATGGAATTACAGAGTGGTTTGGGACGGAAGGGACCTTAAAGATCATGGGCAGAGGAGGGGGCTCAGCTCCCAGTGGGATTTACTCCCTAAGCCTCCCTTCAGGACTGGAGAATGTTTCCTGGTTTTCCAGCTGGGTTAAGCATCGTTCTCTGGTGCACATACCCTGATTTACTTTTACTTTCACTGACTCTCTGCTTTCATTTTGAAACTTCTTGCTTTTCCTGAGCTCAAAGAGAGCTGGCAGCTGTCTTGGGACATCACCCCGAGCCGTGGAAATCTGGATGATTCATTTGCCTCCAAACAGAGAGCTCAAAGCTTGAAACCCTTTTCAGGCTCAGTAAAAGACGTGGATTAGGGGGGGATCTTGGTTTCCATCTCCCAGAGAGCTGCCAAATTCCCTTCTCCGCTCCTGTGGTTCTTATGGCACTCTTCAGCACTGTGCATTAAATAACGTGACTGATGTTTGTCATGTGTGGCTTGTCCTTCCGGGCCTCTCTGGAGCCACAAATATGGGCATTGTTTTGACTGGCTCTTTTAGGGCTTTTTTAGTCCAAATGGATTTCCCTGTGGCCGCTCGAGGTAGCGGTGTGGGGGCAGAGTGGGGTTCGGCCTGGAGAGCACTTTGCCTCCAGAGAGAGTGTATTCCAGGCTGGGGTTAATTCCTAAAAAACCCTTATTTTACAGGAGGACTGTGCTGTGTAAGGAGCTCGTGGCTGTAGTGGCCAGTGGTGGGCCCAGAGCAAGGAGGTGCTGGGAAACCTCTGGCTGCATTTGGTGGATTTTCATTCCGACTCGTGGTGGTCTGGTGCCATGGGAGAGCAGCCTGGGGCACCATGGATCCTTCTGGGATGTGTCTTCTAGTTTGGCTTCATAAAATCCCAACCTTTTTTGGGTTGGAAGGAACCCAAAAGATCATCCAGGGCTATGGCACCTGCCACTATCCCAGGTTGACCCAAGCCCCGTCCAGCCTGGCCTTGGGCACTGCCAGGGATCCAGGGGCAGCCACAGCTGCTCTGGGCACCCTGGGCCAGGGCCTCCCCACCCTTCCAGCCAGGAATTCCTTCCCAATATCCCATCCAGCCCTGCCCTCTGGCAGGGGGAAGCCATTCCCTGTGTCCTGTCCCTCCATGCCTTGTCCCCAGTCCCTCTCCAGCTCTCCTGGAGCCCCTTTAGGCCCTGCAAGGGGCTCTGAGCTCTCCCCGGAGCCTTCTGTTCTCCAGGTGAGCACCCCCAGCTCTCCCAGCATTTCCTTGTAGCAAAAGAAGCAGAAATCCATCCCCACAGTGTGAAGCAAAGCTCAGGAATCAGGAAAGGCCCTACAAAGTCCCTGTCCTGACCAGAACCAAACCCAGAGTGTGGCTGTACCCCCAAAAGTGCTGTTGATCAGAGAAAGGAAACCTGTGAAAAATTAAAACTGCTCATCAGATGTGTAATCCCTGCACAAAAAGGTGTCGCTAGCACTGAAAATCTTCTCCCAGGATTTTTTTTTTTGGCACTTCTACTCCTGCTAGTTTATTACCCTGCTAATAAGGGCACCACTCTGACCACCACTAGAAGCACACCCAGCACCACACAGACTTTATGGATCCCACCTCTCGTTCCCTGGCTGATTTACGGCCCCTGACCTCTCTCTGCGGCTCTCACGAGCCGTGGGATGACTTAATGTGCCTCCTGTGCAAATAATTTCTGTGAGTTCAGCATGTCTCTAATAATCAGCCCCCATAATTCGGTTTGCTCCCTTCATTGATTGCCCCAAATATGATTTTGCAAGGCGAAGCTCCCCGAGTCATAACTACAAAAATGACAGGCAGTACTTTTTGTAATCTCCATATTTGACGCATGAAAGAAGGCTAAATTCCTGTTTGAATAAACAACATAATAAGGTTATTGAGAATAAGACCATTACTATATAAAATTATGTCTAAGTGGCAGATATAATTAACATTGGATTGTAATTACACTAATTACAAGTCACATTAAGATACTCCAGTAATGACAAAGTGAGCACCCTATAATTGAATGGAATAAGCAGGGAAACATGCTGCTCACACTAATTACCTAAATGAGCTAATATGTCTTCGGAGTGACAGTCATGCTCAGTGTTATTACACAGGCAAGACAATTTTGTAAGTTAAAAAAAAATCTAATTTCCTTCCTTCCTTCTCTTCAGGACCCATTTCAAATCATCAGCAGCTTCAGAATTTCTCTCTTGAGCCAAAAATAGAGAGATCCCACAGTTCAGGCCTTTGCTAATTTTCTTCGACAAAGGACAATTTTCGGGGCTATGCTGCGATTTTTTGACGTGTTCCTGCTGCTTCCAAAGCAAAATTGGGTTTGTTCTGGGTTTCTTGGTGGGCTCCTTTGGCAAAGTCGATCCACTGTGATTTTTTTTTTTTCCCCACTTGTCTAAATTTGAAGCAAACAAAACAATGTAACTTAAGCTCAGCGTGCTCTACAACATAAAACGGACTTACTCTGTTGGCTCCAGAGTAACAAATATGGCTTAGAACAGTCTGGCTCCAGTTGTGCCCTTGAGAGTGGTAAAATTTGAATTATTCAAGGCAATTAGTGGAAGCATTGCAGTGGAACTCAAATTTCAGCTCAAAGCCTCTAAGAATAAAAACTAATAGAAGAACAGGAATTCTCCATATTGTGGAAAAAAATGCACATTACTTTTCCTCTAAACACCTCCAGCTGTCTGGGGCTGGGAGCTGGGAGGAAAAACAACCTAACAGACAATTTAACAATCAAAAATAGTTCGCTAAGAATTAACAAACACGAGCCAATGCACTTCATCAGATTGTCTGGGCTTCAAACTTATCTGCATGATGGATGATAATTATTTTTGCTTTATGGGTGGTTTGATTCTCAAAGACCCGGAGCACCAACGATTCCCATTCTTTTGGTGATAGCCAAAAAATCCCAAGCATANAAATCCCAAGCATATGGTTCCCGAGCCATATTTCTGGGTGTTGTTGTTTATTTTTATCCCGGGGCGTAGGAGGTGCACTCGCAGAGCACTTCGGTGCCAGCACTTTGATGAACTCTTTTCCTGTCACCAGGAACGCCGTGGCTTTTTGGGAAGCATCTGAGAGAGGATGAGGAGGCAGCTGAGTGGGAGGGTGTCCTCAGATGTAAAGAGACGTCAAAGCTGCTTATGAAAAACGCGATGTTGGGGTGTCTGCAAGGCACATCCTCCCCTGCTGGGAGCAGAGAGGGGGGGAAAAAAAAGAGATGGAGCCTTGGGAGCTTAGGTCAGGGGGAAAAAAAAAAAAAAAAAAAAAGACCTGGCAAGGAAATTGGGTGATTTGTGGTTTAAAAAAAGATGGATTCATCCTAGGGTTTGAGTTTAAGAAGTAAAGGAGATTTGCTGTGGGCCTGTCCTTGGAAGAGCTGAAGGAATCCCAAGGGAGGGAAGAGGAGGGAGGAAATCTGGCAGAGAGAGGAAAGGGAAGTCAGAGAGAGGTGGCAAAGCAGCACCAGAGAACTCAGAAGAAAAAGGAGGGAGAAGGAGATAAAATGAGAAAAAATGGAGAAAAAATTAGAAAAAAAAGAGCAAAAAGGGGTAAAATGGAGAAAAAGTGACGGAAAAAGAGAAAGGACGACGGGAGGAGAAGCAGTGGGAGCATCAGATGTTTTTAAGATGACAGAGGACAGCTACAGGTTTGTACTATGAGGGGAAAGCAAAATGTTAAGGGATTGTGCAAGGAAGAAAGAAAAGAGGGATCATGAGGAGGATTAGAAGTGGGGCTCAAACAGGACACAGCCACTGAAGGAATGGGAGTGTGTGAGGAGAAAAAGTAAAAACCTCTCTTAGTCTTGGCTTTAGAGAAACTGCACGGAATTAATTCAGCTCCAGACAACTGTTCTGGGCAGTGGAAGTTTGATTTGGCTCACAGAGAGTCACCAGTTCCAACCATCCCTTGCTATCCTTGCAGGTTTTAAAAGGAAATAAAGGGTAAAATCCTAGATCTGCCCAAAATCTTTCACCTGGACTCCACCTGGGTCCTTCTTCCTTCTCACACAGATCCAAGCAGGGACTTGGTGCATTGTAAAAACAACAAAGTCCTTCCTTGGGAGAGATGGAAATGTCAAATTTGACACGGCAGTAGCAATCCCCTTATCTAGGATAACACAAGGAAAAAAGAAATAAATCGATATCTGAATTTACCCCAGCAGCTAGGTTGGTTCATTAATCTGTATCCTGATGTAGAAACTTGTTTTGCAACTGTCTGGAAAAGTGTCGTTGCTCATATTAATAAATAAATGAAAGATTGTTGCTAAAAATGTAAAAGTACATTAAAAAAAAAAAAGACCTCCAGTAACCAACGTGTTTTTGATTGAAAGCATTTATCCAGAAAAAGTTACCTGAGAATTCGAATTCCAGAGAAAATTGGGATTTAAATTCAGAAAACCATCAAATGAATAATTTTAACAGATTCTCAGCTCTTCTTAAACAGATGACTGTGTGTTTGCAACTGAATGTTTGATAAATGAAAAGAGACAAAATGTTCTACTTTTCAGCACATTTTTACCCACAGCTGGTGCACAGACTGAGGCTCAGTGTATGTTGCTTTAGCCGTGATTTTTCAACTTGAGGTTTACTATATTTAGCTCCACATATATTTAGAATTGATGGAAGTAAATTTTGTTAACTTTGGGAAATGGTGCTGAGCTGGACTTTGGGCCAGCTGAAAATTATCAGGGATGCTCCTTAATTCCATGATGCTGGGAATTACCAGCTCCAGGAATTACCAGGAATATGTATTCGAAGAATACTGTACACATCTGGGAAAAAATAAGGATACCTGGGGATTTGCTGCAGCATTTTTAATACCAGTTAACGTGTGAGAAAGTGTTTAAATTGGCAGAAGGCTTGGGTAGGTATTTTCCTAACTGGCTGTTTGCCTAAGGGGTGGGATTCATAAAAGGCCATTCCACATTCCCAGTCCTGCTCGGGAGGTGTGCCCGTGCTCGCACACCTGCTGAAACATTCCCTGAGGAATTCCCAACGCGCTTCGTTCCCTGCGGATGCTTTGGGCATTCCCTGCTGGACATCCCCTTAAATTTACAGCAGTAATTCTCCAGCACGTTCTGCTGGGAACGTTGTGGCTGGGCAGAAGTTTTTCAGTGAAAGTGAATTTAAGAGTTACAAAAATGAGCAAAGACTCAAAAAACAAGTGGGATTTTGTGCTGTGGTTTAGCTGACATGGCGGTATCCAGTTGAAGGTTGGACGTGGTGATCCTGGAGATCTTTTCCAACCCTAATGATTGTAAGATTTCTATGTACTGGTTGTGTTCTGGTTCTGATACTGATATTGGTAACTACTCTCAGTTTGATAAAGGCTGTGCAGGTTCTAGCCTAGGAAAATGTTCTGATAAAGGTGTTGAATAAAAATGAAGTTTGAGTGATTATAAAATAACCTCAGCTCACGGCTCTCCCCATGCTAATCAAACCACCAAAGTTAATTTAGTTGTTATTCAGCACAGCAATTCATTCAGGTCAGCAAAAACACAGTTCTCAGCCACTCCAGAGAAATAACCATCAGGAAAAAAGGAGTGGTTTATTCCAACTGGATTCTATCAGCACAAGGCAGCTGCAGTGAGGAGGGGAAGGTGCAGGCTCGGGAGCACAGCAAGGGTTGGAACACCTCCCTTGGTTGTCCCAGCATTTGCTGCAGGTTCCTGCCTTTCTTCTCCCAGGGAACAGGGCCAGGACAAGAGGAAACAGCCTCAAGTGGCACCGGGGGAGGTCCAGGTTGGATATTAGGGACTGTTTCTCCACAGAAAAAGTGGTTAAACACTGGCACTGGTTTATTGGGCATGGTGGTATCAGTTGATGCTTGCACCTAATGATCTTGGAGGTCTTTTCCGACTTCAGCGATTCCATAACTCCGTGATTCTCTGACTCTCCTCAGGGATCTCAGCCCGGGCAAACTCCTGTTGTGCTGAGGGCGTGAATTAACGTGGCAAAGATTTGCATATGAATTTATGTGGCAATACCAGTAGTGACCCTCTGGGTTTACTCGGAAATTAAACACCTCCAGTGAGCCACTTCTTTCACACCACGCAGATCTTTACGATTTGTAAGGAATGTGATATCCAGGGGAGGATCAGCCTTCCCTGGCCAGCGTGGAAAAGGAGAGACATGTGAGAGTGAGGGACTGGGGGATGGTGTTTGCTTAGGAGAACACAGAGACTTTGGCCCTACAAAGCCAACCCAAATCCTGCAGAAGCCCAGCTCTTGTTTAGGTTTTTGTTGGAGAAGGTGGTGACTCCCTAAAGCTCTGTGGGATGATGAAACTGTGCAGAAGTGGAAGGTGTCTGGACAGGCCTGTTAGCACCGAGACATTTTAGTCCCTTTTGGGGCTACTGAGCCTGGAATTCTGTGTTCCTCAGCCAAAGGGGAGTTTAACATTGCCTTGCTGATGGATGTGTGGTCCTGGGAGAGGTGCAGATCTCATGCCCTGGGATTCCAGCTGCCTCCCAGCCAGCGGGATTGTCCATCAGCACTCCCCAGCACCAGCCTGGGATGCATGGAAAAGGAGGAGAGGGAAAGCTGAGTTTGGTTAGAGCTCACTGAGGAGCAAAGGTAATTGATGTGTCTCCATCCTTTCAGAGCCACTACAGCTCGGGATTTATTTTGAATAAATCCTCTCAGGTTTTAGGGTAAGCAGAGAGGATCCATCTGGTGATTTCACATCTCACGGACCACGAAAGGGACTCAGCTGACAGCTTTTGTTGCTCTGTTGTCTCAAAATCTGAAAGCACTAAAAGTTTTTCATCAGGGGGAAATACTGATCAGGAAGCAGCCCAGACTAGGAATCCATATGAAGAGCAATTACTGCCCAGTTTGGTGATGGATTGAGTACCAGCCCAATTTAGTAATTTTACATTTTAGAAAATAAATGGCTGTGTGATTAAGGCATCGAGTGTTGTGTCTCAGGCTTACAGGAAACAGGGGCTGAATTATTTCACTTAATACTCACCCAGCTTGCCCAGGTCTGCCGTGAGGAGTTTGGAGCTTTTGTGCTAGGCTTGAACTTACATTTTGGTAAGTTTGGATAAAAAAAACCAAACAAACAACCACGCAGGAATCCTAATTCACAGATTCCTTCTCAATCTGGAGGTAAAAATAATCCCTTTTCCCCATCCCCACTGCGTACAATACTTGGTCTGATGAATGCCACTTGTTTATTCCTGTAATTCATTCATACGCTGCTTTTTTTTAAATATAAATTGACCAGGAATGGAAATATTCCCAGTGTGGTTTGTCTTTTTAAACTATTTAATGCAGAAACGCTACAACATAATAAAAGCTGATAAAATGACTTCACCTTTTCACCGTGTCTGTGTGTAATGGATCAGTAGAGGTACTAAAAGCAATTTGGAATGCAGGGATGGGCCCTGCCAAATGAAGAGATTAAGGGAAGTCTCTATTAGGAGTTAAAAGCATCCAGCCTGTTGCCAAAAACAGCTCTACTTTTAATAAAAACAATTCATTTGCAGAAAATAGGAGGAAATTGGACAGGGTCTTTAAAAAAAGAAAAAATTTGAAAACTGCAATATTGCTCATTAGAACCAGTTAATAAAAGCTTAGAAATTGCAAACTGAAAATGGATGAGCTGAGGTGAAACCTGCAGTAGGTGAACATGTGAAGGAAAGGGTGTTTTGTGCTCTTTTTGCATTTATTCCCTGGGAAATGAATGTAACTTATCAGCCATCAGACCTGGAGTAAAGGTGGTGGCCAGGGGTTTGTGCATTTCCATATTCATATTTTCTAGTGAAAATTACATGTTTCAAGCCTTAAATCCATCTTTTCTTCTTTTTTCTTGGGAAAAAGGTGGATTTAAGGCTTAAAACAAGACAAATCCCAGAGAAGGATCCCTGAGGAAGGAAGGCTGGGAAGGTCCCTGTTGAGAATGTGATCCCCAATCAGCCCATTGACTGTTTCATTTGTTTTAATTAAAAAAAAAAATCAAAAATACAAGGAAAAAAAGTTTCCATCTCTTGCCGCAGAGCTGGAGGACTCCAGGACTGCTCCAGGGTGTTGAGCCTGACGGGACAGAGATTTTATTGCATCTTTTCTTCATCTTCCTGGAGCTGGCTCTGCTTGAGGACTTCTTTTCTGGAAAATCACTCGAGGAATAAGTGTTTAAGACACATCTTGTTTTTTTAGTGACCCAAGACACGGGCGCATCTCAAGAGTTTAATAATTTCTTATTTATACTCCGCTGGAATTCCACAGAAGCCTGAAATTTAGCAGTCCATTAATGCTGCTTCTTGTTTTTTCCTGTTCCTTCCATTTTCCTCCTGGATTAAGGATGGAGTTAACTCAAAGCTTTGGCCAGTCTGGCTCTGGCTGCTGGTCTGTGTTGCAGTCTGGTGTCACACAGTGGCTTTAAAGCCATAATTGAGCAGTTTCAGTTATTTTAAACTTCTATTTAAAGGCACAGGGTGGTGATGTGATGCAGCTGAGTTTTGCTGTCAGCTATGGAGTTTCTGAATAAATTCCTGCCTCCTCCATTCCCGTTTTGGTAGATTTAGTGCTGAAGGATACAATAAGGAAATGTGTGGCTGGTGCCTCCCAGGCCATGGTTAGGGGCTGCTGGTTCTGTAGGAAACTCATTATTCAGCTGTTTCTGGCTAATTTCTTCTCAATTCCTAAAATTCTTCCTTGCTGACAGTTTAAAAACTTGCTTTCTGTAATTTGTGTCATCACCGAGGCTCGTGTCGGAAGAAATGTGTTTGGATTCCGAGCTAAATCCAGGAGCTGGATTTGTGTCACTAAACCAGGAATAACGTTTGCCTTGAATGAGGCTCGAGCTGATCCTATTGTGGTTGTGTTTGGGACCCTCGGAAAGCTACAGGGGTAAATTTCAAAATTAAAGTGCTTTTGGGGTAGAGACTGTCGAAAATGGCTCCATCAAAGACGCCCAGCATTAGTTTAATGAAATGAGACCATAAATTATGTCAGTGGGAAGTGAAAACTCAGGAGCTCTGCTGCAGAAAATGGGACTGGCAGCATCTTCCTCGCTGCCAGGTGATAAAGTTTCTTAATTACAGCCCCAGCTGGAATGAGAGGTCTTTGGGAATTGGACTGGGTTCATACAAGCACTTACATTATCAGGAAATAGAAATAGTTTATTTATTCATAGGGCAGCTTCTTGCTACAGGTTCTTGATGGACATTTGTGCTGTCTCAATCCACTCAGAATTCCAAACTGTTCTTTTGTGCGAGAACTCGATGGCAAAAGCGCTGTAATTTAATTTAGCACAATGTCTTTAAAACAATGATGTTTGTTTTTTAAATGAATATTTTATATGTTGTGTTTAATTAAAATAAAAGTCTGCTACTGATCTAGGAGACGCAAAACAGACTCGAGTTCGTATTTATGAAGTGTAACAATATTGGCAAGAAACAACTTATCTTGTTTATGAGACATTCCTCCCATTACTGCTCCAGATTGCAGACGTTTTATTGCTGAGCTTTCCATGGTTTACAATTCAACAAATGGAGCGAAACTGTCAGCATGGAAATCAGGCTGCAAGTGTGGGTTTGGAGGAGCCGGGTTTTTGAGGGGAGTATTTACAGATCAGAAGCGTTCCCGGTAACGCCGCACTCCCGGAGCTCTCCTGGGTTTGAGTCCCTGTGAAGGCAGAGCAGCCCTGGGGAGCGCTCTGAGAGTCATGGGGTGGCTGAGGTTGGGAAACCCCTCTGAGCCCATCGAGTCCAACACTCCCCTAGCGCTGCCAAGGCCACCCCGACCCGTGTCCCCAAGTGCCGCATCCACACCTCTTTTAAACCCCTGCAGGGATGGGGATTCCACCCCGGCCCCGGGCAGCTGTGCCAGGGCTGGACAACCCTTTCCAGGAAGAAATTTTCCTGAATATCCAATCTAACCCTCCCCTGGCCCAGCCTGAGGCCGTTCCCTCTCCTCCTGTCCCTGTTCCCTGCGAGCAGAGCCCGACCCCCCCGGCTGCCCCCTCCTGTCAGGGACTTGTGCAGAGCCACAAGGTCCCCCCTGAGCTCCTCTGCTCCAGGCTGAGCCCCTTTCCCAGCTCCCTCTGCTGCTCCTCATCACACCTGAGCTCTTCCAAACACAACAGGGAAACAGGTGAATTTTTTTGCTTTTATTTCCAGTATGACACATTTGAACCTGGCCTTGGGCACTGCCAGGGATCCAGGGGCAGCCACAGCTGCTCTGGGCACCCTGTGCCAGGGCCTCCCCACCCTCCTAGGGAACAATTCCTTCCCAGTATCCCACCCAACCCTGCCCTCTGTCATTGTGAATTCATTCCTCCTTGTCCTGTCATTCCCTTCCTTTGTAAAAAGCCCCTCTCCAGCTCTTTTGTTGGCCCCCTTCAGGTACTGAAATACTTTGCTCTAATTAATGAAAGCACACCCAGATCAAAGCACGACCCAAAACTTTTATATTTTCCATGTGTAGCCATGGAGTTGCACATCTTTCCAGGATCCTCATTAGCGTGGAGGATCTGCACCTCAATAATATTAATAATAGCACTGCGAGCTGAACACTCTGCTGGGGGAAGATGTAATTAATTAAAGCAAGGCCCTTGTGATGCCAGCAGATCTTTCCCATTTTTCATGTGAGAAAAGGGGAGGTGAGCAGTGATGTGGATGGGCCGTGCTCGTACCAGAGGCACTGGAAAAACAGTGATGGAAATTCATGTCATTGTCCTTCCAGACAGGGAACGCAGCAGGTGTTAATTCAAACTCTTGGTGATGCACCCGGTGACTTCACTCCTCCTCAGGGGTGGATTTTCATGAGAGAGTTGTTGTGTTCCCTCATATCCACATCTATTCAAGGGACACACGAGAAATAGGAGCTCAGTTGCATAAATTCAGCTGCAAAGAGGCACAAACCCCTGAGCAGTTCGATGCAGGACTTGTTTTTGAGACCTCCTGTCTCTCCTCCCTTCTCCGTTTCATCCTGAGCCTGTTCCCCGCTGCCAGATTTCTTCTGAGGTTTTACAGACGACTCCAAATCCAGAGATTCATTATCCTCTTACTCATTTTTTCACACAACAATATTTTGACCAGTTTAATCATCTGCATGGAGAGTGTGGAAGTCTTGGCAGCTACTTGGCATACTAAGATAGATTCCCAAAAAGACCAGATACGCTTCAGAAATGCTGGAGAAGAAGAGAGGAGATGTAATTTGCTTATTAATCATGCAGGAGAACAGACAGAGGAATGTCTCTGCTCCTCCACTCACTTCTCTCCCTCTCCTCAAATTCTTTCTTGTCTGAATATCCGAATCACTTTAGGATATAAATCCCTGCATTGTTGTTCCATGTGCAGTTGGCTCCATGTGGTCTTTAGGAAAGCCAAACGAGTTCCTTAAATGTCATGCTTAGTTATTCCTCGGGTTTTTTGTGGCTTCTAATAAAGTTATGTCAGCGCTGTTTCTAAATTTACATCATTTTAAGTCTGAACAGTGTAAGTTTTAAGTGCATAAGTGATCAACAGCTCTTCAGCAAGATCCTTTTTTCTTCCCTTTTCCCTTGAAAAAACAGTGAAGCGTGCCCTCAGGCACGTTGTGGGACCTCTGTCTTCACTGGCCATTGGTCACTGACCCTCTTTTAACACCTCATCCTTAAAATTTCCAGTGTTTGTGCTGAGACAAACAGGACTGCTTGAGACAGTTGGCGTCTTCTGGGTGGTAAATCCATGAGAAATCCAGGCTGTATTAGACAAAGTCAAATGCCTTTTCCGTGTGAAACGGGAGGCGGTGTGAAATAACACAGCATGCACAAAGCTACTATTATGTGTTCTCTGATGTCTACACAGACAGACAAGTATCAGTGCAGAAAGTGATTATTCCAACATATTTCAAATCCATATGTTTATTCCTCCTTCCTCACAAGATGGCAGCTTGCATGGAATGAAAAAAAAAAAAAGTGCAATAGGCTCAGATCCGTCGCTGTGTAAAAGCAGGAAGGTTCTGGAACAGGAGAGATCTTAATATTGGCCTGGATGGGACCAAATCTGCTCTTCTTGCTATGGAAATCTTCAGGTTTGGGTGTTGCAGATTTAGAGGTGCCCAGAGCAGATTCTGGAGCAGGGGCTGACCAGTGGGGTCATTGCATCCAGCGGGAAAACGTACAGGGAAAAAGGAGACGAGGCATTTGCAGTGACTGACAGCTGCTGTGTTATTCCTGTCTTTCCGAGGAGTTTCTTATTGAACCAGATAGAGGAGTACAAAGCTCTGTGCTGGGATCTGCAGCCTGTCCTAGGCTGGGCTTCCTGGTGTCAGTCAGTGCACATGGAATGGAGGAATTCAGCGGGTTTTGGACACGCGTGGAGCAAAGTCACTTTGGTAGGGGCAGAAGGAATTGAGTGAATCACGGGATGGTTTGGCTTGGAAGGGACCTTAAATCTCACCTGATTCCACCCCTGCCATGGGCAGGGACACCTCCCACTATCCCAGGGTGCTCCAAGCCCCATCCAGCCTGGCCTTGGACACTTCCAGGGTTATCTCAGTTCCAGTGGTAACACATGACACACTGAAATCTCGTTTATGACACTGCTCCAATAAATGCTGTACCCTGCTGGAAGGTTTGTGGGGCCACAGAGGGGATAAGAAGTTATTCTTTGCTTCCCCATTCCTTTGGGCATGCTGCTTGTTTGCTCTTCCAATGGGAAGTTTCTCCCCCAAAGCAACTCTTCTGGATTTAACAGACTTTGGCAAAGATGTAGGGGAGAATTTCAAAGCTTGTGTTCGCTGAGAGATTTTACAGAAGAAACGATTCAGTGCCTGTTAATTTTTCAGAAGTTCTTTGTTGATTATTTCTGAATATCCCACCTGGAATCCATCATTTAATTGCAATCCTGGACCCCCTCCCAGCAGCCAGTGAGAAAAATATTACTCTAAATTCTGATCATTAGCTATGGCCTCCTCATTTTTTTGTTCTTTGCAAATTTATCATTTATATTTCATTCCTCTCCTGTTTTGCTTTATGGGTTTGGGGTCTTTTTTACCTTTTTTCCCATAAAATTCAACTTCTTTCCCTGCTTTCAGATGTTTCTGGGATTTTTTGGGGCTCACGATCCTCTGCAGATCATGCCACAGAAAACAATGCTGATTATGTTAAGCACTACCTAATCTTTGCATGCTCACATTTTGTGCCTGTCACCTCCAGCCCCTTTGGAGCTGTTATTTATTCCCAGATCCAGGAGCACCACACGATGTCCAGGTACATTTTGGATCTGAAGACCATTAAGTTTGTCAGTGGAAGCTTTTAGCTCTAATCTCAGTTTTGGGTGGCTCGGAGTGAAAAGGGAGGGTGGGGAGCTTTTCTTCCCTTCCCTCATTTCCACCACCTCTTGTGCCCTCACTGAATTTCCTCCCAGGCTTTATCCCAGGGCTTTTTATCCCTTTCTGCTCCCTCTCCCACCTCACCTCTCCCCCCTGCTGATCCCGCTGCTCCAGAGAATGAATTCTCCAGACCCAAACCCCATTTCCACTGTCTGTCCTTTGCCTGTGCCTCCTGCCAGGGTGATTTTTTGTGACATTAAAGGCATTGCAGGGACCTATTTTAATTCCCAGCCCCGCGATCCATCTGAAGACGCCTCGCTTTTACGTTGGCTGCTCCAAGTGCAGGAGCAAAAAAGGCTTTTACGTAGGGAAGGATTGAGAGGAAAGGTCTCAAAAGCTGGGAAAGCTGTTCTGCTTCCCTGGCACGGGGAGTCACTTCCACTGAGTTCAGCTCAGACTTCTGGCAGCCTGTTAAGCTCAGTGTTGCTGAGCTCAGTTCTATTATGTGTGTAATTATTTACTAAAAGTATTCTTTGTCTTGCTAAGTCACAGATGCCAAGTTCCAATTCCATTTGCTGCCTTGATCCTGTCTTTGTGGACATCCTGATGTATCTGGAGAGCAGATAAATCCTTCAGATAATTTTATTTTTGATTGATTTTCATGTTTTAGTAGCATAAGTGGTGATCTATCCAAGCAGGTGACCACAAAACTGTGCTTGAAGGTTGCGAAGCCAACTGTTGCAAACACGAAATATCTATTCAGGAAAAAACCCTCGAAATGTCATTTAAAATGTCTGGGGAAAGTTAAATTCCTCTCTGGTGGGCTGTCCAGCATGATCCATGCTTAGGGTAATATTGACATTTGTGTGGGTAGGGATGGGTGGCATCGCTGCCCTTGGCAGGGGTTGGAATGAGATGGGGTTTGGGTCCCTTCAACCCAAACCATTTGGGGATTCTGTGATCTCAAATGAAGATAATAATAATAATAATAGTAGTAGTAGTAGTAATAACAAACAAACCACTTTCTTCTGTCAGCAACACTTGCACGTGTGCTGAAGGCACTCTAACAGGCTGTCATGCTTTCTAATGACTGTAATTCATCATGAGAAGCCATCAGCTTGGAAATAAAATATTGCTCTGTGGCGTGGAGATTGATGGCCATGGGCTGTTTATTGATTGCCCTGGAAAAATGAAAAAAAAAAGGGGGGAAAAAATTAATTTTTTGGAAGGCGGTAGCACCAGGATAACTGATTTGAAATCTGCCATTTTCCTTTCTTTTAGAGTTCTCTATCATGTGGCAGCAGCATGGAAAGAGACAGAAAATATGGTGTTATTGTGCAAAAGCCAACTTCCTATTATTTTCTTTCCATATGTTTTTCAGTACATTAAATATTTAAAACAGTGTCATCACTCCTCAAAAATGAATGTACCTGTCACTCACCCCTATTAGTCTTAGATTTTGAAGAGCCCTGAATTCTGTAGTAAAACCTTTCTGAAATAAGAGCAAAGCTGATTTAACAAAGCGTGGAATGGGGCAGTGTGGTTTTTTCCCCCTAAATAAATTGGGTGACATCTGATTTTCTCATTCCTGCTTATTTGGTTTGAATGGAGGGAAGCAGTTCCTGATTCTTGAAGTTCTCTCTGGTGAGGGGAGAACCAGCCCTTAAAATAAAGACCTTCAACTGGGGGACAGGTCAGTGAATCCCAGAATTCCAGGATCACTGAGGCTGGAAAAGACCTCCAGGGTCATCGAGTCCAAGCTGTGACCAATTCCCACTTTGTCCCCAGTCCAGCACTGAGTGCCACGCCCAGGTTTTCCTTGGACACCTCCATGGATGGGGACTCCACCTCCTCCCAAAGCCTGACCACCCTTTCCATGAAGAAATTCCTCTTGATATCCAACCTGACCCTTCCCTGGCACAGCTTGAGGCCGTTTGCTGTAGGACAAGTCAGAGAAACCACAAATCAAACAAAAATCAGGGTTGAGGGTGATGGCAGCATTGGAGTGGATGCTACAAAATGGACTAAGAGATCCATGGGTGAATCTGGCACAGTGTGGGCCTCTCCTCTTCCCTGTTTGGGAATGGCAACTGAGCAGGTTTTCCATAAATCTGAGTCACAATTATTGTGGATCAAATCATGTGCATTCTATACATTCCAGTGGCTTCCAAATTCAGCAGTTTGGTTTGATTCCGAGTGGGGTAGCCATGGTTACATCCACCCCAAAGTCATCTCCACTCCGGAAAAAATATATGACCTTAATGTCTTTTTGTGAAGGTAGGAAAGCAGAGAGACATTTCCAAGGATCTGTATTTGTTAAATTCCAAATTGCCTTTCTAAAAATACAGTTGTGAACTCCTTGGGAATTAGAAGGAAGACATCTATTTCAGAAAGCACATTTTAAAGCAATTTTAGGCTGAAGTGAGGCCTGAAATTCTGGCCTTTTGTTCTTGTCATGGAGACATAGGGAAAGAAAACCCAGTGGCCATCGTTAGGTTACAGTGATCAAAATAAAGAATATTTTCAAATCTTCTTCTGCTCAAGCTGTTACTGATTTTAGTGGAACTCAGCATCTTCCTTCAGCTGCAAAGTCGAGGACCAAACTCTGTTCCACTGGTCCTGTTGTATTTTGGGAAGCCAGTTAGTGGAGGATTTGTTTCAGACTGTTCTGACTCTAATGGCAGACTCAGATGTGGTTTAGAGGTTTTTAATCTTTTAATTCTTGCTTGCCTCCAAATTTGGAAATGACTAAATAGTTTAAGAATCAGAAACCAAATCCATGTCCGTGGTTTTCTGGAGGAGGCTCAGGGTGGACCTGAGGGATCTCCACAACCCTGACAGGAAAGTGGAGTGGGGTGGGGGTCGGGCCCTTCCGTTGTGTCCCAGGTGAAAGGACAAGAGGAAATGGCCTAACTTTCACTGGGGGAGGTTCAGATCCAATATCAGGAAAAAAATATTACCTGCAGGTGTGGCCAGGCACTGGAATAATTTGCCCAGGGAGGTGGTGGTGGAGTCACCACCTCTGGAAGTGTTCAAGAGGCACCTGGTGTGGCCCCCGGGGACACGGTGCAGCCCACCCACCCCATATATATATATATATGTACTCTGCTGAGTTCCAAAAATCTTTGAGTTAAAAATAAATAAATCCAACATGTCCAGTCAAGGATTTGTTCTAAGCAGCACCCACAGCTCCCAGGGTTTTGTTCCATCTTAATTTTGTTCTCGCACTACAAAGAGAAGCCTTTGTTTGCACTCAGGAAGAGCACCTGTGGAATCTTTAAACATTTTCAGGCATGTTTGAAAAGCTCAGCCTTGTGGTAAAGATTTAATCTATCAAAGTGGTATAAATAATGTAGACATAGCCTTAGGTGCCACTTCTTCCCCTTGCAGGTCGGAAAAGAACAGAAGCATCGCGCTGGCGCGTTTTAAAATATTGCTCAGGCAGAGCAGTGACAGATCCTGGGCTGGCCTTGAATTATGGGTGTCTGTTTGTTACTGATTATTTGTAAGGGCCAAAACCACACTTACAAACCACCAGGATCCAGACCAACATAAACAACAAAATAATGTCTTCTTAAAAAAACAACAAAAAAAAAAAGTCACAGGTTTACCTCCGAAGGTTTTGCTTTTCAAGTAATTAAAAAGAATTGCTCAGCAGAGGTTAATTGATTTATGTTTGACAGCTGACGTGGTGCTTGATGAATGTCTCTGAAAAACGAAGTCTGCAAGACAAAGCCACCTTTTTGTAAGATTTAAGTAAAAATACCTGCAGTGTGCAACATAAAATGTCCTTGCAGCGTTCCAAAATAATCACGTTTTGCCAAAAGTCTGTTTTTACTACAGAATCCAGGAAAACAGCTGCAGGTTTTGTAATGGATGTGCTCCAGAGTGAGCTCACAGATCCCGTGAGGTTCCCCTGGTGCTGGAGAGGTCATTCATCAACAGAAAAAAATAACTCCAAAACTTTCCTGCCCATTTCTGTTAAATATCTGCATTTCCTGTCACGTCTTAAAAGATGCCTTTTCACCTGGATGTTGATGTTTGGTGAATTCTGATTAATTTAATGAGCGTAAGCTTCATTATTTCATGCAGCATTGTGTTTATCATACTTGGATTCAGAAAGACGTTTTCTACTACAGAAAAAACGATTGGGAAAGGTGCTAATTTATGGGGGATTGGTTCAAGTGGAAGTAGAACCAATGAAGAGCTTTATTGGTTGGGGTGTACAGCTGATGAGGTGCTTCATGTGTAGCTCCTTTTATAGCACACGCTGATAAAACGTGGCATTTCTTGCCCTAAAATCTGAATGTGTGAAAAGCTCATTTTATAACATGAAGATTAGAGTTGAAAAAGTCATATTTTTCTGTTGCTGCCTCAGACATCCCAAGGTGCATGAGTATCCTGCTCGGTGTGTTTTCCAGGTATGGGCTCCAATGCAAAAGTGCAGCTCCCAAACTGGGGAGAACGTTTGAAAAATGGGTTCAGGGAGAGGTTTGGGCTGCTGGGAATCAGCACTGGTTTGTGGGGGTGCTTGGGGTCTCTCTTTGGGTTCTGTGCCAGGGCAAAGGGGCCCCCAAAGGCAGGTGGGATGGAGGGGAGGCTGTGCTTGGAGGGATGTTGGGGCACGTCCCGAGGATCGCGCTCCCCTTCCCAACTCGTGTTCCCAGACAGAACGGGAGCAGTGTAATGCTGACACTTCCCCACGTACCCGAAGGAACTGCAAGCCCAGACTTAACAGACACCTGCTCCTCCTTTAATTTAGCTTCTCAGGGGAACTCAGCCTGTGAAGGGTGTTGCTGTCACGTCTTGTTCCCATCACCTTCCGGGCGTTGGAGAGGCAGCTCTGGAGGGTCTGCTCCGGAGTGACAAGTGTGTCCACAAGGAATTTCTCCATCTCACCCTGTGAAACAGAGCTACCCCACCTGACTGGCAGCAGCCCTCATTCCTGAAGGCTCAAAAGGCTCAAATAACCGGTGATGATTTAGAAAATATGCGGCCGAAACTTTTATCCTTGGAAATCCGTGTGAGATCGGACACAAATGACTGCGGCGTCTGACCCGCGCCTGTTGGATGTGCCCATTTCACAGTCTGGGTTTCCACGAGTACTCTCAACACCTGCAGGATGAGGGTTTGGTGGTTTGAAATCCATGAGGAATAAGAAACAGGGAAAGGAGCTGATCCCCAGCCCAGTGTTGCCGTCACGCGTTCAGCAGGTGCTGCTTTGTCCGATCCCGAGTCTCGGATTAATTCTTTGAAAGCTTTCAGCCAGATCATCAGTGGTGTGGAAAGATGTACAAGGGAAGAGGGAAAGGGAACAGAAAACACAGTGGTTTTCTGTGTCCAGGGCTGTGTATGGGAAAGAAAACAACTGTTCTGCAGCTTACAGGGGGCATCCGTCATTGAGGGACACGGCACAGCTGGAGACGTGGGGAAACGCTGTGTGCATTTCACAGAATCCTGGGATCACAAAGGCTGGAAAAACCTCTGAGCCCGTCGAGTCCAACCATTCCCCAGCACTGTCAAGGCTGCCACAGACCCATGTCCTCATGTGGCACATCCACACAGCTTTTAACTCCAGCCAAGGTTGGGGACTTCCCCACTGCCATGGCAGCCTGTGACAAGGCTTGGCCGCTCTTTCAGTGAATTAGTTTTCCCAATATTGAGCCTAAACTTCCACTAGTGCAACTCAAGGTCGTTCCTCTTGTCCTGTCCCTTGTTCCCTGGGGCCAGAGGCAGATCCCCACCTGAATGCACCCTCCTGTCAGGGGTTGTTGGGAGCAATAAATTCCCACCTGATCTTTATTTTCTCCAGGCTAAACACCCTGCTCCTCATCAGACTTTGCTCCAATGACCTTCTGCCCTGGGGTATATCCCATCCCTAAAGGGGCCTGGCAGGGTCTTGGGTGGTTTGTTAGGGAAAGAAAAGTGAGGAGGCAAATCCTGCTGGGAGCACTGGGTGGGGAGCAGCTTCCAGCCCTGCTCCTTTGTGCTGCTGAAGAAGTCCCGTGTGCCCTCTGTGTGTGTGAAATGTTGCCTCTTCTGTATTCTGGACACTGCACAGAACCATTTGTCTGGGTGATGGAAGTGGCTTCGATTTACTACTGGTCTTACTGCAAGTATTGAAGTTGCTCTTAACTCTGCTGTTGGCAAATGAAAGTCAGTGAGGTGTTGTTCTATTAGAAGGGCAAAATCCAGAGTGAGGAATGGGCTACAGAGATGAACGACGGAAGTCTGTGTAGGTGTTTAGTGTAAACTATTGGGTGATTTTGGTGGGGAAATACTGAAATAGAAAGCAGTAGATGAAAGAAAGTAACAGGGAAATATCTGAGGCCCAACCCGATGCAATAAAAACCTTCTGGTGTCCAAGCCCAATGTGAACAGCAGCCCTGGTGCTTGAAGTCACCTCCTTGGTCCTTCTGGGATGAACTTCACCTCTTTGAGGTGCAAGTACAGGAAAGTTGTTTGTTTTATGGATTTATCAAACCATACAACCAGCCCATCTCACCTCTGCCTCTGAAAATGACTTTTAACACATCTCCTGCTTTTCGCTCATGGAAATGAGGTTGGAAAGTTCATGCATTCCTGTCCCACCATGCCAAAGTTTTTTAATGGAAACTCTCACTGCCTCCAGATTTTATATTTTAGCTAATGGCTTTCTAGAGGTGAAAAACTTCTATCACCCTGTAAAGTAATACCTGTTAAAACTTCTAATTCCTGTAAAGTTTTCAAATTCCTGAAAACTTTTCTAACTCTCCTTTGGTTTTACATGCCAAAGATTGAGTTTTTTAGAGATTGGTATTAAAAACTGTGGGGGGAAAAAAAAAGTCATATTCACTTTCAGGTACAAAAATTAATTAGCCCAAGAATTTCAATCTTTGTAGTGGCAAGTCATACTAAATTAGGTTTCCTGTGGGAAAAAGAGAAGTTCAATTAAAACAAAAGGCCTGTGTGGAAGAGATTCTGCAAACTATTTCAGATTCGGTTTTCAGATGGGTGACAAATTAAGAGGGATATTAAGATTTTATTCAGGTCTGGATTTTGAGAAACTCTAACCTATACCAGAGAGCAAAAGATAAATAGAGTCAGTTCTGCATGACTTCTAATATAAAAACTAATAGGATGGAAAATTACTTTGAAGTAGAAGAAGTGGCTCGATATTAGATAATTAGCAGTGCTTAGTTGAAGTTCTGTAACAGCTGAGTGACAACAAGGACGTTCTCTCTCTATAACCTGAGAGCAAAGGCTCTTCTTGGCACAGGTGATTTAAAAACATTTTCTGTGCTTTGGGTATTTCCTCTCGTTATGTTCCTTGTAGTGTTGAGTGCCCAGATATCCTGGTGCTGCTCAGAGCCCATCTCTGGGTTTCATGCAGCTGGCCAGACTCATCTCATTTACCCTGGAAAATTTATGGAGAACAAAAATTCCGAGTGGTTTTGGTCCTGATTTCTTCTGTGAGGACAGGTGAATAATTCCTGAGGTCCATATAGCCTGACTTAGTCCTTACACACGCAAAACTCACCAAAAATTTAAATCAGCTCATCTAGTCTGGAATAAGTCGCCTTTCCATGTGAGCATGATGTCAGGTGGATGAAGTTTCCCAGCTTGTTTGATGAAGACAAGGTGTTGAAAACCACCTGGGAGAATCTGATTGAAAGTCAGAAGCAATTTTATCTCTAGTAATGGAATCAAAGATTGCAGAGGAGTTTGCGTGAGCAAAGGAGATCAGGGTAGAGTCTGGAGGACAGCAATGGAATTCCATTTTTTCCCTGATGGTTTGGAGTTGTGTCCAGGAATGTTCCCTGACTCCTGAGCCTTCCCTGGCTGCATATTCTGGTGGACAAGTAACAGTTGCTTTGGTTTTGTGTACAAAAATTGATAAGAACATGAGAAATGATCTCCTGGCACAGGTTTGGCCCAGCCTTCTGCCTCTGGAAGTGCAGTGGGAGACGCTGTTCAGGGAGACCAAAGTTTTCCACAGAAACACAACAGCTCAGAGAAGTTGGGAAGCACCAACAGGTGAAATATTGAGGCTGAGCTGACTTTCCTTTTCCCTGCTTTTTTTCCTTTTGTGCTGATTCTGGGTGTCAGGAGGACATCAGGAATTCATTTTGACACTGGGTTTCTTTTTGGAGCTGTCGTTTAGGTAATTCTCCCTTTCACTGTTTGTCTTAATTTGGGATAATTTTCCTGACTTCTGAGGGCTCAGCTACCTCACTTTGGTATTGTAGTTTAACCAGTTACTGCACTTCACCTTCAGTTTGGCCAGAAAGCCTGCAGGGACTTTAGTTTGGGTTGGGTGACATGGCTGGGTCCTTATCCCACAGGAATTTGCTTCCATGCTTGAATCCAAGAAAAACGGTGCCGGGCTTGGATGTGTGGTGTTTCGGGAACAGCCATGGAATTCTAGTGGTTTGATGGGGGAGATCCTATCTTTGGATCCTATCTTTGGACCCCATCATCCCATAGATGGATGGGCAGGAAGCTGGACAATGGGAAGATATCTTTGCTTGGGTTGGAAGAACCCAAGTTAGAAGAACCCAAGAACTCTTTGAGGAGATGGAGACAATGGAAGAGGACAGGGAATATGTTCGGGAAGAACCCATAAAGGATGAGCCAGCAAGAGGAGGGGTGTCAAAAGACATCAGGAAACAAGGACAAATTAGTGAGGAGGATTTTCCAAGGGTGATTTTCTCTCTTACAGCTCTCAGACTCGAGCTAATCAGAAAAATCAGAAATTTAAAATATTCTGCTGAGGCCTTTCTCAGGACAAGGCTTTTGTGGAGACCTTGTTTTCCCCAAGACTGCCCCGAGCCCTGCCTAGCTTTAGCACGGCTGAGCCTAAATTAACATTCCATTTTGGCTGCTTTGCAGCCACAATCTATCTGTAACAGGAGATTTATCCCCGCAGCTGGCGTGGCAAGTGCCTCAGAGAGATGTGGTCATTGCTGCACACAAATATTTTCTTTTTTCACGCTCACACTTTGAAGGGATCACATACAACAAAGCTCAGGACAAAACTGCACCAAAAGAGAGGCAAAATTTCAAAATTCCCCCTTTTTTTTTCTGGCAGTGGTTACTTTCTCTTTTACTGGGAAGGTTAAAAAAGCAAGTTCCATTTGCAAGTAACTAGCAAAAAAAAAAAAAGAATTAATAAGTATTCAGCGCTCTGGTTTGCAAAATACCATTAATACAGATTTTTTTCTGTTAAGAATACTCGCCAGCAAGAACAAATCTCTCATGAAAACCTCCTCTAAAGAAGAATAAAAATGGCTTTTATGTGACAAACTCCTGAATTAAGTAATACTTGGATGTTGAAAGATCACAACAGAGCTGGAACAAAAGAGAAAAGTCTGACTGAAAAAGCAAATAATTCCAATGTGCCTGGCAAAGGGTATTCAGGGTTTGCTGTCTTGAGGGTTTTCACCCATCACTCAGGCTGCTGTCACTGTCTGTAGGAAACAAAAGCCTTCAGACTTGCAGGGTACAGCTAAAGGTTGTCTTCTTCTCATCAGGGCAGGGAACCACTGGGAAATGATCTGTGTCCGTCCATTCTGGTCAGGAATTTGTGGATTGATGGGGTGGTTCAAGCGTTTGGGAATGAAGTTTGAGAACAGCAGCCCCAAAGGGCTCCAGGAGAGCTGGAGAGGGACTGGGGACAAGGGAAGGAGGGACAGGACACAGGGAATGGCTTCCCACTGCCAGTGGGCAGGGATGGATGGGATATTGGGAAGGAATTCCTGGCTGGAAGGGTGGGCAGGCCCAGGCACAGAGTGCCTGGAGAAGCTGTGGCTGCCCCTGGATCCCTGGCAGTGTCCAGGGCCAGGCTGGACGGGCTTGGAGCAGCCTGGGATAGTGGAAGGTGTCCCTGTCCATGGCAGGGAGTGGGATGAGACACAAACCCAAACATTCCAGGATTCTGTGAGGAGAGGGCCGTTTATGCCCGGAGGAGCAGCTCATGCTCAGGGCTGTGAGGGGAACTGCCTGGGAGGGGCTGGGCTGGGAGATGTGGAGCAGCTGATGGGAGGCACACGGGGCAGAGCTGTAGGTGCACCAAGGCTTCTTCCAGCAGCTGGAGGAAACCCCAGAATTCCTTTGGGGGTGCTTCAACCAGTGCTTCAAGGGCAACCGTTTGGGGTGGAAGCCCTGTAGGAGATCTCTGGAGAGCATTAGGGATGATTTTAAGGGTATTTTCCCCCTGAGCTGGGTTGTTCAGGGGAGGTGCTCTGCTGGCTCTGCTGGTGCTGCGTGAGGAGGAGCCGATGGGACGTGCAGCTCCGTGTGAGCCCTGCTGCAGGGCCCTTGGGCTGAGAGCATCTCAGACCTTCAGGCGCTGTGGGAGGTGAGCAGGGGATGAGCCCTCCCGGGATTGATCTGCCCCTGAAGCTGGCTCTGCTTGGAGCAGGTTTTTGGAGCAGACACCTCCAGAGGTCTCACAGATGGGGTTGTTCTGTGGGTCTCTGGTTTCTCGGTTCGTACCAAAACTGGAAACAACAATAAAGGTTTATTTTGTCCAAATCTTTGTCCTGTGGATTCGTTTCAGTATTTGTTGATTTGTAGACCTGCTTTTTTTTTTTGTTTCTTCTTTTTTCCTAACCCTTCCCTTCTGTTGTTATCTGACTGTGACTTCTTGGAAGTCAGGTTTGGGTTCTGGTTCTTTATCACAAAGGAAAGGTAAAATATAAAAGAAAATATGACACATAGGCAGCTCTTCTGGACTTTTAGTCCTAGTAGTCTCATCTAATACATGAATTCACTTTAGCCTGTTTCTGTTGAACCATCAAAATACAAAGGAAATGAGAATTCATGTTCGTGCTGATTGGAAATGCAGTTATTGAGGGTTTTAAGAAATAGCTGGCTATAATTTCAGAGCATTAGGAGAATTTACTAGCCCTATCTACCGGTGCTAAAATAGAAATACCTTTAAATTTTCTCAGTATTTTACTCTTTCTAACACCTTTTTTCTCTTGTCTTTCAACAGACTCAGTGTTTTCACTCGGTTTCTTCTGCATTTGTGGAACACTACAGTGGTTGCCCTGTAAGTGTCATTTTATTTAGTTTTAAGAGCTAGATGAGTTTACTAGGCAAAAAAACCCCAAAACCCACTAGCGATGTTTGCATTTAATAAATAATTATTTTCCTATAATTGGCACTATATTGGGCCAATATTGATTCAGCTGCTTGGCTTTATTTTAAGGATTTTTTTCTGAAAAGTGCATTACTTGTAGTTTTTTACCTTAGAAGCTGCTGATGTGCTTGGGGAGGCTGATACCCACATCCAGGTGAGGGGTTTGGGGTTTAGATTATTTCCTAAGTGCTGCAATTCTTA
>VZRQ01001131.1:44071-62050 GCA_013397975.1 Machaerirhynchus nigripectus
GAAATTAATATAAATATATAAATAATTATATAATAATATACAATATTATTATAATATAATATATAATAATTATATAATAAGAAAGAATATAATTAATAATTATAAATTAATTCTTATAAAGCACCAGGTAAATTTATATGGAATTAATTGTCCTATCCCTAGGAGCTTTCAAAATCTCGGCGAATACGTGGTTTCAGATGAGAGTTTTGTAACTCATGTCCAAATTTTGCTGAAGTTTTGAGGAAGGAAATGTTCAGCTTCTTTGTGTACTCCCTCTAGTGCTGGAGGTGCCACATGGCTGGAAAAACAAACACAGATTTGTGCTCACCAGCCCAGGGAAAGAATCAATGTCATCTCTTATTTCTTTATTGCTTTAGTTCCTTTTGGCTTTGCTCTTGTGGGAACTTAAGCCCGTTTGAGCTGCTGGCAAATGTGTTGTGTGACCAGTTGTGCTTGAAATATTAGGGTTAAGTTGGGCTTTAAAGGTAAAAATTGCTTCAAAATTTGCCAAATGCAAAAGAACGACAAGAAAAAGCCTTTGCTGTTGGTGTCAGTGCCTGATCGTTAGGCAAAATGAGTGGTCCCTAAATTAATCTTCTATTCAGGCATCTATTTGTTGCAGTTCCTTGCAGCCACATTTAAACTGGGGCTGGAAAGAAAGACCTGGATGAAAGCAACTCGGATTTTTCAGTTACATAAAACTCTGAAAGGCTTTTACAAATTGCTTCTGTGTGGGAGGCAGCTTGCTGCAAAGCTGTCACTTGAAACTTTATCAATCAGAAGACAGTGCTGGTTTTAATTATGTAGATTTTCAAAGTAAAATAACTTTTTTTTTTTTTTTTTTCCCCCTCCTTGCCTGAAAATGTAGAACAGAGTCAGGTGAGATCTGGAACAATCTGAAAGATTTTTTGAAGAGTTTGCTGGGCTTAATTGAAATAGCTTCAAAAAGCTGGCTTTTATGGAGTGTAGTAGAGCCGAAGCGTTTTTAGCTTTCTTCTTTTTAAAAGAAAGACCTTTTTCTCCTTGTACATTGTGCAAATTGTCACTAACTTCTAATTATCTCTCTATCCAGCCATGGTGCCCATCTCAGTGCTGTAAAGATCGCCACTCTCTGCATTTTTATGGCCTAATTCCGGTGCCTTGAGCCCCAAAATAACGTGATGCTGTAGAATCTCGTGTCGGTCGAGGCGCAGCGGGGGCAGCCAGCGCTGGGCTCTTTGCAGAGCTCTGACAAATCCCCTCCTGGTGCTGATGCTGAGAGTTGTCACCAAACAGGTAAAATCCCTGCAGACACCCCAGAGTTTGCTGGGAAAGCTCCAGAGCTCCGTTAGAGATGCCGTGGAGCCGCGTCTCCTGCGACTTCAGAGAGGAGAGACAATGAGCTGGATTTTATGCTGCTCTAGCAGGAGAGACGGTGGGAAAGGAATGTGAATTAATCATGAACACTCCATTTTGCTAATGTGTTTGGTGTTGGGGGAGAGAGACAGACAGAGCGTTTCCTTTTGCTCCTCTCCTTTTCGGGTTGTTTGACTTCATTAGGAGTTGGATTTTGCTGTTTGTTCTCACTCTGGGAAGCAGGCAGCACTAACATGTCACGTCGTGGTGACGGATGTGTTCTCCAAAGCCTCTCCTCCAGTGTTTATTGTGCAACACAGTTGGCACCGCTACCTGTGGAAGTTGGATAAAATCATGATTTCTACACAAAAAAGGCACTTAGGCTCTGATTTCTGCTGGTTTTGACACCGGCTTCTTCTTTTCCCAATTTTCACATCATCTTTCTTAATTCCCTCCCCTCTGGCAGCTCTGTCCTTTTTCTCAGCCTGGTGCTTGTAGGTTGTCTGAGAAATCTTCCTGGCGTGGGGGTGACTGAGCTCCGCCTGGAAAAGCTGCTGATAAAAATGATGGATTGCAGCCTCTCCCTCTGGGCTCCTTTCAAAGGCCTGGGTGACCCAGTGCTCAGCTGGGACAGGGTCACAGGTCCTCGCCCCCTGACTCTTGGCAGATTCCCTTTGTGAGCTTCCATTGCCTTTTCCGTGTCCTTTTTCCGCCTCTGCCTGGAGTCAGCCTTCCGGCCGCTTCCCTTCCCCCGGCTGCTTTGTCTTCCCCTCCAGCTCCGTTTTAAATCGCGTTGTATTTTTGGATTCCACACCTCCAAGGCTGTGACCTCTTCAGTGAACGTGAAGAATGGGCTTTTCTGTGGCTTGGAGTCTCTCAGGGTCACAACTGTCTGGGAGTGGGGCGCATCAAAGTCAACTGTCCCAGTTTTGGGCATTCAGACTCAGAGCCAAAAAAAGAAATGTGCCTGCATCTTTGGGAATTTATGGCTCCGGCCCCCGGGTTCTTTTAGGTCACTCAAACAAAGGTGCCAACTGCTATGGATGAGCTCTTTTCTCCCTCCATTCCCCGAACTCCTGGTTCCGCAAAAAAAATGAGTGATGTAGAGGCCAGTCCCCAAAGAGATTCCCAACGTGCCAGAGATCCCAGTCTCCACCTCTGCCCTTCCCTTTGTGCCCCAAGAGCTCTGAGTGCAAAGACATTCCAAGAGAAGCTCATCTGAGCACTGGCTTCCCATTCTCAGGCTGGCAGAGAAGTCCTTGACTCCATCCCAGGAAAAAGGAAGCTCAGCAGAGCCCATCACCATCCTGAGGCCAAGGAAAAGTTCCCAGTGGAGCCCTGGAGCAGCACATGGAGCTTGTGACCCCTTGATGATCCAGTTTATGAATTCCCATGTGGCCCTTGGTGCCTTCAGAGCCATCATGCTGCTGCTGTAGGAACCACACCCAGAAACTTCTCTGGAATAGAGTCATGGAGTCATCTAGGCTGGATAAGCTGTCTAAGGTCAGAGCCCAACCATTCCCAGCACTGCCAAGGCCACCACTGACCCATGTCCCCAAGTGCCACATCAACATGGCTTTGAAATCCCTACAGGGATGGGGATTCCACCTCTGTCCTGGGCAGGTGACCCTTTCGGGAAGTAGTTGTTCCTAATATCCCATCTAAACCTCCCCTGGCACAGCTTGAGGCTGTTTCCTCTCATCCTGTCCCTTGTTCCCTGGGAGCAGAGCCCAACCCCCACCTTCCTCACTGCTCTTCCAGCTCCAACGGGATTTGAGGGAAAGATTCACCTTTGAGCCTGTTCTTGGTTTCTGAGCCCAAGGAAGGATGGATGTTCTTACAACACTTCAGAAATCCATGCAGAAGCCGAATTCCACTCTCTTGTTTACTTGTCTATGAATTATGCCTGGAAATTACCTAAATTTATTTGCAACTAGTTGAGCATCTTGTGATTCATAGGTGTCTTCCCAGTAGTACTGCAGTAGATGGTTACTCACATCTAGCAAAGCCTCCAAATTTTATTTTCAAGCTGCAGGCTGTGAAGTGGGATTGACAGTTGCTGAAATTTATGGCATTTGTAGTCGTAAAAGAAAATGTATTTGAAGTAGCACCCAACTGTGTTTGGATTATAGGTTACACACCCAGAGCTCTTCTGACATTTCTGCACTACCCCAAGTGGAGAAGGATGAGGAGAATTCACCATTTAAAGGTTTGGGTCTAAAAGAAGGGGTCTGGAAGTTGGCAAGATGTGCTCTTAAAATTCTCTCACCTCGTTTAGGAAAATGGGGTGATTAAAAATGCCATTCTGAGATTGACATGAAAATTTGAAGCCTGTATCAGCGACTGTTATGTAAATGGTTCTTGAAAAGTCTCTGGATCATTTACTCAGAGGTGTATTTAAAGGAGGAAATGACTTATTCATACATTGTTTCGTGAACTCACACTGTGATTTTTTTTTTCTTTTCCAAGCTACTTGAAAGGAAGCTCAAAGGATCATGAGAGCGTAGAAAGGCAAGTGATAAACACGGGCAGTGGGGTGGGTGTGGAGGTGACAGGAAAACAAAGCCTGGCAATAAATACTGAACAAACAACTGAGACACCAAAGCAAGCTGAACTGAATTGCTGAGCCAAGTCTTGACTCGAGATCTTTTCGCTGGGAACATCAGAAGTTCTTTAAGGACTTTGAGTTGCAAACAAATCAGCGTTTCCAGGGAAGTTGCTCTGATAATATCCACCTGTCTTAGGCGTTGCTCTGGGGTTTAACTCTTGTTTAGGGAGGACTCTGGTCTTTTTATAGGGCATTGTGTGCTTTTAATCCTTGAGAAATGATTGTTTTTTATTCAGAAGGGCGTTAGGAAGGACCAGCCTGGGCAGCTGGGAGCCTCTGGGAAGCTTCAGTCCTGTGACCCATCAGATTAGCTGGGTAATGAGCAAGGAGAGACCAATACAAAGATCCTTCCCATAATATCACTGCTGACCCCAGGTTCCATAATAGTGTATTTGTGATTTGATTTATTCTTTCTAGAAATCTTTTTAATATGTCTTTATTGCTTCTGATTTAATTAATCCCTTTCCAGTTCTCCTTTATCTGGGTTGTTCTGTTTATCCATCAGCTCATGCAGCCACGAGGTTATTGTAGCTCAGAGGACCTTTACATGTTTTGTACCTTTGCTTGGCGGGGTTTCTGTTGGTTTTTTAATACTTTCTTAATTCCCATATGGTTCAGGTCTGTGGGAAACATCAGAACATCTCTTTTTAAGAGTATCTTGGTAGAGAAATACTCATAAAGAAAACGCAGTTTGTTGCAATTGCCCCATTTGTGTATCAGGTTCATGCTCGATCCTGTGTCCATAGTAGAAAGGCACCATGGAATAGGTTGGATTGGCTATTTCTGCTCCTCTGAAACTGTAATTGAAGTATTAAACTTACCATGGGCTTTTCTTTAGGCTCAGATTAATTTCTAAGTTAACAGATACAAGCACCATCTCTAATTTTGCATTTGGGCTTAACTTTAAGTGCACTCTTGTTCTTTGTTCTCAAATTATTTTACTTCTTATTAATCATTGCAGATCAGTTTGACTGGATGGAAAATAAAGTCTGGAGAAGGCTAAATCTTGACTGCAATGAAAATATATCTTTGTATCTGATGGAGCAAATGCCCAGAGGGAATAGATTTAATTCAGCAAGGAGGGTTTTTCCAAAGCTTTTGTCTTCTGCCCTCTCACAGACAAATTTTGGCAGAAAAACAAGGTTCTGCAGCTCAGTATAATCAATAACTCGACTGCCTTTCCTCAGGCTCCTTCAGGCTGAGTTTTAATTTGGTGTCTTTCTGGAATCTGTGCAGATGCTGTCAGAATCACAGAATCATTGAGGTCAGAAAAGACCCCCAAGATCATCAGGTCCAACCTTTGGCCGAAGCCCTCCGTGCCTGACCACCATTTCAGTGAACAAATTCTTCCTAATATCCAGTCTTGGCACAGCTTGGGAGAGGGGCTTGGTCTGGAAAGAGGAAGAGTTTCCAACAACCTTGGCTTTGGGGAAGATCAGTTTGTTCTGGTATGGACAGCGCTGAGCCTCGGAGACACCCACTGCCACTGCTCCAACTTGAAAAAATATTAGATTTCAGAGATCCCTGGGTGTTGCTGCCGGGATAGTCTCAGTTTTATCTGAGTTTCACCTGGCAGTGAGAATTTCCTAGGATGTCAGGGTGACTCCGAAGCGTTGATAGCTCCTGGGTACAAATCGGAATGAAACCGCTGCCAGCTACAGCTGCTGCTGTCGAGACAGAGAACAACCTGATAAATTTAATGTAGAGCTTCCACTCTTGCATTTTCATTTGATCTTGGGATGCCTAACTCCAGTTTGGATGTAGAGCTGCAGAAACCTTCATGGTTTGGGTCGTTCACATTCGTTAATGGCTTTGAATCAATACAGCAGAGTCCATGTGTTTGCCACGGCCACGGAAAGAGAATTATGGCTCAGATCTCCTTGGCTTTAATGTCTCTGTGTTCAGCTGGCTGTGGGCTTGAAGACAAAGGTGAATATTCAGGGTCATGAAAGTGAAAAGGTATCAGAGATTTTCTCCTATTTATCTTTGCCAGTTGTACAGAAAAGACACATTTGGACTGAAAACTCGTCTGTGCAATGCAGTGATTGATTGTGTTATATTGGGAGTTATTTTTCATAAAATGTAACGCAAAAGCTGAGTTCTGAACTATGAAAGTCTGTTTGCTCAGCGCCCCTTTTCTGGGGCTGGTTTAGAAATGTCCTTGGAGGAATCCTGTTGTTTTTTGCCTCCCTCAGAGCTGTCTCCAGTGAGCTGTGGAGAGAAAAAAAGGGCGCCCTGAGCCTCCGTAGTTAAATTTAAACAAAGATTTACTCAATGCAGACACTATGATGGGATTTTATGGTATTCTATGCATGGGCCAAACAAGAGAGATCTTGTGTTTGAAAGATCAGTTTGTGGTGGCAGGAAGAACTTAGTCATGGAACCTGGGAGCCGCAGGAGGCAGAAAAAGCAGGAAAATGGTGCACGGGAAAATGAAGCTTAAATCAACGCATTGTGGTTAAGATTTAATCCTCGTGTTTCAGCAGAGAAAAAACGTGCAACTCAAACACTGGAGAGAGTACACTTATAAATCTGAATAATAAATCAGGCATGTGTTTAGGCAAAGACGTTGCTTGTGTCCCTCTTGAAATATATGTCTGTGGTATTTCTTATTCAAGTTAGGAAATAAGAACTTCAGGAGAGTGAAAACAAAATTCTTTGCTTGGCTCCACAAGGTAATAACTCACCCAGTCCATCTCCATGTGATCCACACATGTTAAAGAGACATAAATCAAGTGATGATAAGAGTTATTAATCGCCCACATAAAAGAGCTTGGGCCTGACCTCATGCTGGTGGAAGGGATGATCAAACCAGAGTGGAGTTTGCAGAGAAGGAGGCAAGAAAAAACCCTTTTCATGTGTCTTCCCAGATGTGTTTCGCCCTTCCCTCTCCTGCCATCAGCTGTTTGTCTTTACGCGTGGTGTGGGAAAAGCTTTCAAGTGGGAAAAGCAGAATTAAACCTATTCCTTGTTTTGCTGCTCTGTGTTTAGTCCCTTCAAACCCTGGTAAACGTCCGTCTTACCTTTCCTCTGTGACCATGGATCAAAGCCTCTTTTATTCAGTGCCCCCAAGCAACTGATTGGCTTTGGGTCCTTTTTAATTTATGGTCTGTGTGTGAATGTTTTGTTAGGATTGAGATGTGGCAGTGAAACAGAAGCTGGTCTGGACTCTGTGTTTCTTGCTCTGTATATTGAGGTAAAAAGGCAATATATGTGCCTCGAGGCTTCAAATCCCACAGAACTGGATTTTCTTTCTATTTTATTGGGCTGTATCAGTGGTTTGTTGCTCATTTTGATTTGCTGTTCAGAAAGTGAAAATACCTAAGTGAATGCAAGCACAAACTTCACTAATTCTGATAGGCAGCTTAATAAACAATAAAATAATAAACCCTATATTTTTCAGTGCCACCATCACTCTGAGGTCTGAAGTGCTGAGCACTTTAGAGGCAAAACAAGCTGGATCCTTTCTTCTGAGATTTTTGTGTGCAGTAGCCCCAAATCCTCCCAGCTCTGAGGAGCCTTTTGTGCACACAATCACGTCTTTTAGGTATTTAGATATTCAAAGTACCTTCTGTGCAGAAGCAGCAGAGATCAGGGCCTAATGGGACAAGAAGCAGAAGAAAGAGCTCATTGTCAGGAGGTAATAACTCCTTGTCATTCTCCGTGGGAGGCTGGTGGAGGTTAAAAAAATTGGGAAAGAGTGTTGCTAAGCACTTGCCATATCATGTCCTGGTTAACCAGGATAGCCTGGTTTTAAGAGCCCCTTTCCAGTAATTTTTAAATAACTGTCCTGCAGCCTTTTGCTGGAAAGTGAAGCTGAATTTACTTAGTCAGTCTTCTGAGATAAATATAGATAAATATTAAAAATGCAGCATTATCTGACCCCTCTGAGACCCTTCTGGAATATTTTGTCTTCATATTAACATTGTCCCATTAATATCTAATATTTTTGGGCCATGTTGCTTTTGATCCTCTTGATCTTGAGCAGCAGACTGCTGGAATGTGGTCCTGAACCCCCATTTTCCTGTGAATGCTCATGTTTCTGTGGATTACCCTTATTAGGGATGTGAGAGGGGACACTTTGGGGTGGCAGCATGACCATTCCTCATCAATTCATCACTGGTAGCTCGTTATTTGGACTTCTCCTTCAGCTCCATCGTGGAAACTCATTTCCCAACTCCAAACCTTACCAGAGTCCCCTCCCGCAATCAAAGTCTGGCGGTTGCCCTCCAAAGCCAGGAAGGCTCTTTGACATTTGTTGGTTGGCTGATCTGTTTGAGAAATCTTACATAAACTCCAGCAGGGGAGCTGCCAATTCCTGCACGTTGGAGGAGCAATGCTTCCTTATTTGGAGAGGTTTGCTCCTACTCGGGGCCACAGCAGTGGTTTCCAAACGCCTCTGGTATTTGATGACTGTGGCATAACTTTGGAGGGCTTTGTGTGCTTTGTGTGCCTCCTTTCAGCTGTTTTCAGATCACTGGGTGGCAGTCAGGGAGAGTCCTTCTCTTTTTGCTGCCTTTGGAGTGGAGGGGAATGAAGGGAGGGATGGGCTGGTTCTATCCCCAAAACAACCTACCCAAAATTATTTAACCCAAAATTAAACTCCTTCTTCCTTTTTATCTGGTTTTTTTTTTTTTGGTTTTTTTTTTTTNTTTTTGGGTTTTTTTTTTTTTTTTTTGTTTTTCTGAGGAATGGCAAAGAGCAAGATGAGAATCTGTCCAAATTTCTGGGAGAAATCGAGGGTGGCTGCTCAGCTTTGGGAAGGGTCCTCACCTTCACCATGGACAGGATGTCCTTGGCACGGTGTGATCCTGCTGTGGTGTGGTGCTCGTGATCCCTTGGGACGAGGATCCCTGTCCAGGGAAGGGAATGGAGCTGGGAAGGGGCTGGAGCTCCAGGACTGGCTGAGGAAGCTCAGCCTGGAGAAAAGGAGCTCAGGAGGGATCTTGTGGCTCTGCACAACTCCCTGACAGGAGGGATCGGGCTCTGCTCCCAGGGAACAGGGACAGGACAAGAAAAAGTGGCCTCCAGCTGTGCCAGGGGAGGTTTAGGTTGGATGTGAAGAACAGTTGCTTCCTAAAAGGATCATCTGCTTAGGGCAGTGGTGGAGTTCCCATTCCTGGAGGGATTTAAAACTGTGTTGATGTGGCTTTAAAGATGGTTTAAAGGTCTTTTTCATTTGAGTCCACGATTCAGGTCCATGAGTCCGTGGCCACCAGGGTTGCTTCTGCAGCAGTGGTGTGAGGCCACCTTTGGGCGGGTGGAGCTGAGGCTCCTTCCATGGTAACTTCCATCAGCAGATCAAGTGCAGAAATGCCTGTAATTAATCACTTCTGTGGTCTGGGATGGTGCTGCCAATGCTGGCATGGGGGGGGCTTCAGAAATACATTGGAAAAGAAAGGCTGAAAAATCCCTTTCTCTTTCCTCTGACCTCTGTGTAAATTCAGCGTGCCCCCTGCGCGATGCCTTCCTCACCCTACACACTTTTTTCTCCTTTTGTTCCACCAACTGTTTGTTTAGGAATGCGAGTTACTTTGTGTTACTGTTTCTCTGGAATTTATTTGTTGCCATCTCCAGAGTTGGTTTTACATGTTTAATTTTGTGATGTTCATGAGGCAACGTTGGCAGGAACGGCGCTATAAAAAGCCTTCATTTCATGGAGTGGTACAAACATGTTTTCAGCTGAATTGATGACACTGAATATAAAACACTTCTCATTTGCTCTTCCCCTTAAGGTTTGTTTAATGAACTAAAGTTTTTCTTATTACTTAGAGGTGCAGTTCTTTCTACCCATCCAGAAAGGATACAAAGCATAATGTGCGTTTATGGCTGCCATCTCTTGGAAATAACCTACTTAAGGAGCTTTTCTCCGTGAATCTTGGGGTGCAATGAAAATTCCTCCACTCCCTTCTTTTTTCTTACTGTTTCCCCTTGAACCTTGAACTCTTCATTGTGGATAAAAATGACTCTAAATGAGGAGATCTGTGTGAAGAAGCCAGTTGGGAGGGTATCAAAATTTGGATGCAGATTTGTGTTTACACTCGGGGAACGTGTTTGAGGTAATTTTGGGGATTGAGACCACCCTTTTTGGTCTTCAGGCTGCATCCACACTGCCTGTGAACAGCCATGATTTACTGAATTTACATATAATATCTCTCCCTGGCAGTGGGGTGATATTAATTAAAGTGTTCATTACTGTTTATGATCTGATACTTTGCAGGAGGCACTTCCTTAGGGGATTAATAAGGGCTGGGATGGAAACACGTGTGTTTCCAATGCTGTTTTCCATACACTGGTGTCTAGAGGCTCAGCGTGGTCCTGTCTCCATCCAGGACTCATCTTAATGCTTAATTAATTTTCTGGTGGGGCTGTCCAGGTGTGCCAGGTCACATGGGGAAGCTGGGAAGGAGAAGAGGGGGGAAGCAGAGCCTGAAGTGAGATAATCTGTGCTGCTTTCCCATGCACGGGTGTGGACACGCAGCTAACGCTTCATCAAGGGCTTGATCTCCTGCCCACCACTTCAGCTGACCTAGAATTTAGTGTAAATATTAAAAAGAGTTAGAACAAGCTCTTCAATAAAAGACTGTGCCTTGGATCCTCACTCTTGTAACTCCTCATCTTCCAGCATAGCTCCTGTTCCCACCACTTAATTATTGACACGGCTCCATCTGGGACAGCTTCGGTTTGGGCAAAAATCAATCATTCCTCCAACTTCCCCCACACCTGAAGTGTAAATTGCAGTCACCAGCCTCAGGGTGCCGTGGCACACCAGTTATGGGCACTGCAAGAAGGAGATGCCACGCGCCTGACTGAGCATCTGATAGACATGGGAGACTTGGGGGAGAAAGTTTTGGAGCCAGTGACTTATCAAAGCCTGTCAGAATAGTCATTTTCCCCCCCAATTTCAGTCAATTACTGTCTGACAATTGAAAAGGAAGGATTCAGAGAGCGTTCACCCACGCTGGTGCCTGATCCCCAGTGCTCTGCAGCCATATCCTTGGAATAAAAAGGAAAAGTACACATATGAAGCACCAACTGGAGTTTGTTAAACATGGAGCATATGTGTTATTTAGATTTGGAATGTGGTGAGGTTATGAAACTATTCTTGGAAAAGAAGACAAATAAATTCCCTGTACATCAAAATAATTTGTTAACAAATAGATTCATGAAAAGCTTGCTGGAAGATGGGGCACGATGCACATGATGGAGCCCTGAAATTCAGCTTCCAACTGGAGCCTCTCCATCCTGCAGCGATGGAGTTCAGGCAGTTTTAGGAATGTGATTAAACACAGGGCATGCTAATGATTGGTAAAGGATTTTAATTTATTTTTGGTGGACTTTGCAATCTCCTGAGTATGACTTGGAATGAGACTTTCAGTTCTCACCAACATTACTGAGTCTGAACTCAGGATTACTTTGCTCACAGTGATGAGTGAATTCCAGATCAGTCGTGTCCAGTGTGGACTCAGAATTCCATCGAAGTGTCGTGGTCTAGGCCCACCTGCCCACGTGATTCTCATGTGATGGTGGAACTCGGAATGCAACATGAATTCACTTTTTGTTGTACAAGAGGGGGGCAAAGAAGATGCCAACGGCTGCCCCCAACCCAAATATTGTACAGCGCATATCGAATGAGAGCTGAACATCAGTGATTACATTTTTAGTAGGATGAGTGTTCTGACTGAAATGCAGCAATCTGTCACTTGGCCTTTCTGTGACATTCAGTGCATTGAAATTACCAGGCAAAGATTGCTTTCTGACATGCTAAATTAACTAAGTTGGGAATTGGAGCTTCATCATGGCTGCTAATTGTTACAGGGAGAGGGAGGAGTTGTTTGTCTTTTACGTTCTGAGCAGGCTATTCAGACAGCAGTTAATAAAAAAATTAAAGATATTCTCCAAAAGGGTAATCTCTGGAAGCAGTGGAATTGGTTGTTTAAGAGAAACCACTTTTAATCTGAGCCGTGGCCGTGCTGAACACTTTCCCTTCAATTCCAACCTAACCATAATTAGGGTTTATTGTAAGGAGGTGGAAGACCTGGAAACTCCATTACTGGGTGAAGAAAAAATGGTTTAAAAGACTATTTTAGGCATTTAGAAGTTTTGGTTCACTATGAATGATGGTGTTTCACTCCTAAATTTTTTTCTTTTGGTGTTGTTTCTTCAGATATGTAAAAATTCAACTTAACCTACAGCTAAATGATGATGCTTCTTATGCTTTGCAAAATCTGCTGCAATCACAACCCTTATGTTTTACTAAAAATTGAATAATGCTTTGTGTGATCATGTTTTCTTTAGAATGGGCTATATTTTGTTTGCTTTCCACTGATTTTACCAAATGTAATTTTTGTTTCTGAGAGACAAAAGATGAATCCATATAAATTGTGGCGGGTGATGGTACTGGGACCCTCTCTCTAAAGCTGAGATGTTTCAGATCTGAAATTCTGTTTGCTCAAGCAGTCATTATCCATAAATGTCAACAAATCCATTTGTTTTTAGCTCCCAGACAAACAGGAGTTCTGGATAAACGTGTAAATGAAATTTCTGGAGGCTTTTAATTGGTAGTTCAATATCTACATCAGTGACCTGGTCATGAAAGACAGATTTCACTAATATTTATTAATTATCTGAGAGGTCTCCAACCTTGGCTTCCTATTCCTAGGTGTGAGATATGAGTTCCTGGGCCTTATGCTAAGCAAATACTTGGAGAAATACTTGGCTGGTATGTGTGGGAGAGTAATAAGATCAGAGAATCTTAAAATCCCAGACTGGTTTTTGTTGGAAGGGACCTTAAAGCTCATCCCTTCCATGGGCAGGGACATCTTCCAGTATCCCAGGTTACTCCAAGCCTCATCCAGCCTGGCCTGGGACACTTCCAGGGATGTGGTGAAATTAAGAAAGGATGAAATTAAGAAAAGATCCCTGCCCATGAGGTCTGTTAATCCCACTTTTATTGTTTCTCAAGCAGAAAGTGCATGAGAGATTAGATGATCCTAAACACTTTGGGTTAATACTGATTTCAGGACAAAGTGGTGAAGATTAAAGCTGTCCTTGAGCCTGGGCATTTATGTGCATGCCCAGAGGTTTTTGGCACTCTCCAGCCCCAGGTGAGCAGTGTGGGCAGAGCAGGAGTTGCAGCTGTGCACGTGGGGTTGTGAATAGAACATTCTGTGGGCAGCCTGACGCTGCCAGGCAAAGGGAGATGAATGGAAGCATCATCTGCTGAGCTCCTGACAGGATGGGAGTGCATGAATTAGGGAAGGCTCTGCTCATTCATCCCACTCCTGCTCTGGGAAGGAGTCTCAGGTACCAGCGGCAGCTCGGCATCAGTTGATGGAATTTTGATTTATGAGGTGTTGCCAGTCCCGCTGCCCATCCTCCCTCTGGCAGTGCCATCCTGGGAGCACGTGCTGAGTTAGGGGAGTGGGATGATCAAAGGGAGGGAAAGCACAGCATGTGATGTGTGTGGATGTCACACAGGCCTGTGTCAGTCTGCTCGGTCCCCTGTTTGCATCCAAGGAAATAACCCCGAGCCAGGCTGAAACCACGGGAATTCAGGGGGATGGTGTGAGCAGCGTGCCTTCCCGACCCGTGTGGTCAGGGATGGGCAGCGTGGTGACAGCTTCCTGCAGAGCTCCTGTTTGCATCGAGAGTTTAGCAAGGGATGTGGAAGCCTGATGTGATGACAATGTATTTAATGGCTAATTTGGAAAAATTAAAATTACAACTTTTAGGAAACCATCAAGATGTTTTTTGTCAAGTCTTTACTTTTTCCGAATTGTATTTGGGGAGAAAAGGAGCACAAGGCCCTGAAAGCTTGATCCAACTATAATCCAAAGTGCGTGTGAGGAGGAAATGTGCGTGGCTGATCCAGGGAAGGTTTTGCTTTCCATTCCTTGCTGTGCATGCAGTGCTGTCTTCCCAAGATGTTCAGGTCTCGTTAACCCCTGAATGTCTGCAGCCCTGCAGCACCGCTCCTCTGAGGGCATCCTTGTCTTCCCTGGGCTCTGCCAGAGGGATGGAGCTCCCGCTGCCAAAGCTGCTCCCTGTGGGCATGGTGGGGGAAGGCCAGAAGCTGGAGATGTCCCATCCCTGGAAGTGTCCAAGGCCAGGCTGGACAGGGTTTGGAGCACCCTGGGACAGTGGGAGGTGTCCCTGCCCATGGCAGGGGGATGGAACTGGATGAGCTTTAAGGTCTCTTCCAACTCAAAGCATTCTAGGATTCCACGATTATTATACATCAATAAATACATTAAATAAATGAAATATAGTTTATTAACTAGAAAAATTAATGGTGTGACACGGATGGCACAACGCAGGGAGAGAAGAAGCGAAGAGCAAAGCAGTCGTGTTGCTTTATCACAAGGATTGCAGCCCTTTTAATTACAGAGTAAGCTAGTTAATGCAAGTAAAGAGAGAAAAAGAGACCCCTTGTGAGGAGGGTGCAGTGCACTGTCAAGCCCTCTCCCATTTCCTGGTAATTAGTGGGTGGGAGGCCGTGGTGCTCCCCGTGCTGTTCACCTCCTGTTCCGCGATCCGCGTTTGTACACACGGATTTCATTTGGGGAGCAGAGGAACTGGGTGCAGGTGGAGGTTGTGTCTCAGAAGTTTTGTCTTGAAGCTTTTGGATCGTGTGGCCTTGTAAGAAGTGAGAGACCGAGGACAGGCGTGTAATAACATTCCCTAATATTTTGGCTTGCGGTGTGAAGGGACCTTTTTAAGGTAATTGTTATAATTAGAGTTTGCGAAACATTTAAAGTGATACAAAGGTGCCGTGAAGGAACGTGAGGTGGGAGAAACACTCTTGTGTTTTAGGAAGACTCTTGATAAATTATGGATTTAGTTATTGATAATTTTCTTTTAAATTTTGCTCAGTATAACCTGTTCTAATGCCTCTGAGGGGAACCAGGGTAGAGCATGGTTCAGTGCCTGAAAGGCCTCCAAGAGACTGCAAAGGGACCTTGGACAAGGGATGGAGTGATAGGATGAGGGGGCATGAATTCACAAAGACAGAGGGCAGGGTGAGATGGGATATTGGGAAGGAATTCCTCGCTGGGGGGGTGGGCAGGCCCTGGCACAGGGTGCCCAGAGCAGCTGTGGCTGTCCCTGGATCCCTGGCAGTGTCCAAGGCCAGGCTGGACATTGGGGCTCGGAGCAACCTGGGATAGCGGAAGATGTTGAGGGTGCCACTGGATGGACTTTAAGGTCCCTTCCAACTCAACCCATTCCACGATTCTGTGGCACCTTCCAGTACAGGAACTCTTCTGGTTCCCAGGTCTTGCCTTTTCCAGCCTTGGCACTCTGACGTTTGGGAGGGGATCCCTCCCCCTGGGGAGCTGCTGTGTCTCTGCCCCTGCTGTGTCCAGCAGGCTGTGAGGGCTCAGTGCTGCTGACATCACTTTATTTCCCTTTTTGCCAAATCTTAAACCATCCCTGTGGTGGCAGGTGAACCTTCAGAAGCTGCTCGTGGGGTTTCCTGCAGTGCAAAAGGAACAGGGCTGCAGGAAAGGTTGTTTTGCAGGAAGTTGTTGTTCGGGTTTTGACTTGTACGTTTGACATCAGGGAAGAGTGGATGTAAGGCTGTGGGAAGCCCACCCAGCTCCCTTCGCTGCTCGTGGTGTTTTAGGCTGTAATTACAGTTCCCTTTTCCATGGGAACCCCGGGTCACGCTCAGTGCACATGACAGCAGCAGGGAGGGGAGGATCACGATGCCAGAGCAAGCTCAATTTGACTCATTTAAGTTGTGATTTAAATATTGTCAATGTTTCTGCGTGGTGAAAAACCCCCTTGGCTGCTTTAGCCCCTACCTGGTAACGAATTATGTCAGAACAGGCTGCTGGGAGACGTTTGGGCTGTGTGGTTAAACCCCTTTGTGTGGATATTTTCAAATACTCGCTGGGGGACAGCAGCATAATTTATGGGGCAAAATAGAAAAGTTTCCTATGTCTCATATTTCCAGGCTCAGTTTTGCCTTACTCTTTGCCTGTGCATTTGATTGATGTTTATTATCATCTTATCTTGGTTTTCATGCAGAAATAGTGCACTTGCACTGTTTTAACTATAAACTTCCTCTGTGCTCAAGTATAAATGAGGATAGTATAAAAATGTCCTTTTTTTCTCCCCAGTTGAGGATTTCCTCTCTCCCCAGCTCTCCCAAGGCTTGGCCGGGATGATTTGGGATTTGTGAAGGACCAGGGGCTCTGGTTCTTGGCGTCCCCCTGGACGTTCCTCCTTTGGTTTCCTCGCCCCTAAACGCGTGAATTTTTGAGGACAGGGCTCCCTCGCGTGGTGGCTCCACACAAACCTCAGCTGCTCCCTCTGCAAGGAAAACCCAAAATTCCCTTTTTTCTTCCTAAAACAGCAGTTTTCACACAGTTGTGTAGGGACCTTTCCCACTGCTGGAGAGGCTGAGAAAAGGGGAAAACATCTCTGAGCTCTTCTGGTCGTTCCAACCCAAACCACTCTGGGATTATAACCCCAAAAAAATCACAAGAGTTGTTGTGTTATACACAAATCTAGAGAACTTCAAGCTAAACAAGTGTTTAAGGAATTTATTTTCATTTTTCTTTTGCTAAATGTTAACTCTTCCCGAGGCTCCGAGTAAGTTTTTGACTTAGAGTTGTAGAAAATAGAGAGCAGGTTATTAATATGGTGTTGTAGGAAAATCAGTGTTCCTAATGAGAATCAGTGTGCTCAGAATAGGACAAAATTTGGCAATCAACTACTGTTGCTTCATGAATATTAATTAAGTTACATTAGTATATATAGTGTGTCTATATAGTATATATAGATGCTATATGTGAACTGATAATACATTAAATACATATATATATATATAATACATTTTATTTATTATTTATAGTCATTAAACTGCTATATAAATATATATCTCTAAAATAGATATTTATTGTATTATCAGTTCAGAATGAAAGCTTTGGCCGTGGTTATCCACGTGCACCTTCATGATGTGGAACTTGGCTCTACTCAGTGTCCATTGCACGGGACACTTCCAGTTACTGTAGTGGAACTTTTTTTCCCTTAAAGTTCAGCTGGTGAGCTCCTCTCTCTTCTGCAGTCAGTGAGAATTAGTCCTGTCCTTCAAAACTGAGTTTTCATGGAGTTTAGCCCAGATGAGGCACAAAGGGAAGAAGGAATTTTCATTCTCCTCTCACGGTTTCAGTGTCGTAAGGGGGCAGAGAGTGTTTTCATATTTCAGAGCCAAAATTTCTATCGTAAGTTTCTTTTTATCGTGGGTATTTTCTTCTTTTGAGAACTTACTGTTTTCTCTCTCCTAATTCCACAACTGTTTAAAACTACATTTACCTTCAGAAATATTGGACAGGGAGTATTTAATTAAGATTTTCCATTTTTATTTTCAGTTCAATAACAGGTTATTTCACTGACAGATTCAAAGCCTCTTTCTTTCTCTTTATGAACATACAATTAAATCCTCAGCTGTAGAGTATTTAACCACCTCCTGAGCTGGTCCCTTTAGGGTGAGGGTTTCTAAGCATCCTCTTCTTTGTGTTTAGAATCCCAGAATGGTTTGGGTTGGAAGGGACCTTAAAGCTCATCTCACTCCACCGCCTGCCATGGGCAGGGGCACCTCCCACTAGACCAGGTTGTTACCAAAGCCATCAGATTCCCAAAATATTGCCTGGATGAAGTCAGATCTGCCCGTCGGGATCATGGCTGTGGACAACCAGCGTTTCCACACGCAGGGAGCCACAAGCAAAGCTGCTTTTCCATGCCTGATGTTAGAAACGCAATGTTGGAATTATTTTCCGTCCTCTATTCTGCTGAAGATTATTCAGCGAGGAAGCTGGGCTTTTAACACTGAGCTCAGGACTCGGTGTGTGCTCTTTCCACTCGCCATGGGAGCGTGCAGAGGCTGCAGAGATGGGACCCAGCACCCTCCAAGTGTCCCCACGGAGCGTCTGTGCCGCGGTGCCCGAGGCCAGGGATCACTCCCGAGACAGATGCCTTCGGAGGCGCAGACGTATGTGTTTCCTGCTTTGTAAAAAAAAAAAATTAAA
>VZRQ01001131.1:62107-105375 GCA_013397975.1 Machaerirhynchus nigripectus
CCAACCCCCTTGCGGTTTAGACAGCTGGTCTGGCAGTTGGTAATGTGAAGGCCTATTAAAATATTTATGCTGTTTGTTATTTAACTTCATTTGTTTTTTCCGAAGAATTTGGAAATGGGCTGATTAAATAAAATCGCGTGAGGCCGCCCGGGGTCGGGAGTGACAAGTATTGGCAGAAATTTGGGAGCACTGGCAGCACAGGGGGCTAATATTCTGTCTTTCACTCTCCTGAAATCTCGTCATTCTGTTTGCCTTCTGAGCGAGAGGAGGTGCTAATAAATACGCTGAAAATACTTTCACACTTCTGCTGGGTGGAATTTTGATTCGGGAGCTGGGGCACAAAGGCCTGGCTTCATGGAAACTTCGGAGTCGGTGACAAGGCTCCCTTTGACTCAGCCCCAGCAGTGGAAAAGGATGTTAAAAATGACACCCCCACCTCAAAGTTTCAGCGGGTTGTTATTTTGGGCCCTCGCAGAACTCGCTTGTGTAGGTTTTTAGTGAGGGATTCAACTTCTAAAACTTCTCAGATGTTCAAAGCGTGGTGTCCCAGAGTTTGGACAAGTTTCAAGGATCTTTTAATTGTTCTCCACCAGTGAGCAGCTCTCGTGGAAATGCAGAGTGGGGATTCGGATTGGGGAGAAGTGAAAACAATAAAATTGGGATTAGCCTCCTCAGGGACTGATGATCATAAAATCCCAGAACCACTCAGCTTGAAAAACCCTCCCAGACCACTGAGTCCAACCATTCCCAGCACTGCCAAGGCCACCACTGCCCCATGTCCCCAAGTGCTGCATCCACACGGCTTTGAAATCCCTCCAGGGATGGGGACTCCACCACTGCCCTGGGCAGCTGTAACAGGGCTGGACAAGCCTTTTGAGGGAAGGAATTTTCCTGCTTATCCAACTTAAACCTCCCCTGGTGCAGCTTGAGGCTCTTTTCCTCTTGCCCCAGACAGCAAACCTGACATCACCACTTAAAAATTTACAAAAGGGAGATTTTAAAAATCAGAGGGAGGGAATCCATGTGTCTACCCTGGGTAAAAGTTGAACAAATTGGATTTTTCCCTGTGTTCAGGGGAGCCTATGCTGGATGTGCACATTGTCACGCCATACAGGGGATGGGGCTCTCCATATCCAGCAGGAAAATGGGAAAAATTCACGATGGAATGGCAATTAAAAAGGTGTTTTCACAGCAGTGAAAATCACCAGCAATGGCCAAGTTTTGAAACACAGAGGAATGGTGAGAATGAAAGAGGGGGAGAAGATGTTAATGAAGTCCCAAAATTGCTTCTTTTCCGGTGCCTCACTTGAAGGACAAACTTCCTTGAGAAATGACATAAATTCATTAAAAAATAATGGTAATCTAATCAATCTGCAATTCACCTGGATACTTTCTCAGTCTCCCTACTGGGTTTTGTTCAACCCTTGTCTTTGGACAGCCGAGGGTGCTGTGAAAGCTTTAGGGCTGAGCCCAAGAGGTCAGACGCAGGCTGCGTTCAGAGGTGGTGACAGAGCACGAACAAATGGTGCCAGACATGGGGAGATCAAATTAGTAACTCTTGGTTTCATGTTAACCAGAGATAACGTGGTGTGAAATCATTTAATTAGGGAAAATCCCCAGATATTCTGGGAAACACAAAGGAGCAGATTTGGGAGGGGGGCAATGTCGAAGTGGTCAAGGAGTGAGCGTGGGAGTCTCCACGGCCTCGTGTCGTTGCTGGAGGAGGGAGGAAAAGGGTAAATTGTGTTCCCTGGTGGGCTGGAGTCCCGTTGGATCTGCTGTGTGGGGCTTGCTTTGGAGAGCTGCTGTTGAAAGCCTGATCTTTATTAGGGCTTTTACACCCTGGCGAGTTGTTGTTGAACTTTTATTTTAAGACTGAGAGTCTCTAACTTGTTCTCACAGCAAGCTGTTTCCCAGACTCGCATGTATTTCCCCCAGAATTTGTGCAGAACCTTTTTTTGGGAGCTCAGCTCTTTGGTGTGTTTTGCTCTACCAGCCCCTTGGATGGGTTGGTCCCACGATGTTTGACACTAACATCTGGTTCAAGCTGCAGTAGCAGGGAAAGCTCTTCCCTCTCGCTCTTTCCTTCCTCCATTAATTTTAAACTCTTGTGGAATCCTTGGATAGTTTGGGTTGGAAGGGCTTTACTCACAGTGAAAATAATCTGGAGACACTTCCTTTTGTAGGAAGTGTAAATCTTTATTTTTAAGTCATTTTAGTGGAGCTGCATTTCCTACCTCTTCACCCCTTTTTGCTCCTGTGAAGTTTGGAAAAGCAATTTATAGCCTGAAGATCTCTCAGCCTTTTTAAGGGTTCTCTTGAATCTTATATTCCTTCTTCCCTAATTACTTGGGGTCATTTGAACCCACAGTGACTAACTGAAGGGAGAGTGAATGCAAATCCAGTGCCTGGCTTGTAATTTTGGGTGTTCGAATAGATAACATTTGTATTTTTGCTTTTGTTACTTATTTCCTTTAGGAATATTTTTCTTTGATATATTGAGAAACTATAATTATATAAAAAAAAAAAAAATATATATATATATATGAGTTTAAACTATTTATATGTTTTCCTTTCATACATAAAGGATAGAGGAATGCTGATGACCAAGGTAGCTGGGTAGGGAAAGAAGAATTGAACTTTCTCTTGTACCTCAAAAGAAAACCTTCCGAGCAGCTCAGGGAGCTCCATATATTTCCAGTTATTGCAATTAAAGTGATACTTGCCTTTTGCCAAATGACTGAGGAGAACAGTGGCCTGAAAAGGGCTTGATTTGGTTAGAAAAATGAACGGAAAGGATGATGATGCATGGCCCTGACAATGCTTGTCTGTGTAAGGCAGCGTGATGTGTGTCAGCAATTCCTCCTCAAATCCGCCAATATAAAAGCTTAAACATTCTCTCCTAGTCCCATGTGCTGCATAATTTGCTTTTAGGCTCTAAAAATAAAGCCAGGCTCTTTACAACACTGTGCACATGCTGGAGTGGAGTAAACACGTGTTCAATCTGTTCCGAGTTGTCTGATTAAAATAATCGTGGTGTGAAGGAAGGAGGCAGGAGGGGCACAGCCGAGCATTTCAGAGAGCAGAGAGGTGTTGAAATGCCCTTGAAAATTAAAACTGTGGAGGCTGTGCATGTTAAAATTATTAGGGTTCACGTGGGTGCAAAGATGTTGACAACTTGAACTTGAAATTTCTTACAAGCGTGGCCTTAAATAAATTTGGATTAAATCAGCAACAGGAGGTGAAACTGTGTTTGATGAAATTGTCTGGCAAATTGGTTTTAAGTCTGGAATTTCATTTTCCAAACAGAACACTGTGGAGAGGGCAGCAACAAGCAAAAAATGAACTGCAAGTTATTTTACTGTTCAGGGAGACAAGAGACTCTTTATAGTTCTGCTCTAAAGCTTAATTTTTAGGACCTGTATAAATAGAATCCAATCCACCAACTGATTTGGAGAGGATAATCCATCAATATTTAATTTGGTGAGAAAGAAAAGGCCTGGAAATAACAAATGTAGTTCATGAATCAGATGCACCGTTGGGTTCCATTATTAAATGTAGATGTATAATATCGGTGGCCTCGTGTTTGTTATTTTAATAATTCTAATTAACTTCTGGTAATTGTGGTGGACCTGCTGCCAACTATCCCGGCTATGATCATTACTCAGGGTTATTATTTTCTGTAGACAGTCAGCCAGTGAATAGAGGAAGTTTTATGGCAAACTAAACTTAAATAGCACAAGAAGGTTTTCTTGTTGAAGAAAAATGCCTCGTGGTGAGCTTCATCATCATCTGTCCGTGTTTAAGGGCTGCGGAGAGATCCGGGCAATCTTTAGGATAATGCAGTAATTTCCAAACCCCCCATAAACAATATTTCACCCCTTCTCCTTGACTGGGGATGATGAGGGAGATTTGTGTGGAGAAGCAGAATTTCTCCCTCGCCATTTGCCTGCTCCTCTTGTCTCCGTCTCTTTCTGGTCCCACGCTCTGTTTTTCATGCCGTGGGTGTAATTGTGATAAACCAGGACAGCCCAGCCTGAACTGCTGCAAACACTGAGACAGAAAATTAATCCACTGGTGGATGCAGGGACAAACCCTTCACTTACCTGAAAGACACCTCAATGTCCAAGAAATCCATTGGAGTATGGAGCTGCCGGTGAAGAAGGATCTGCGAAATGAACTTGTGGTTTTTGTCTTTCCCCTTGGTAGCCTGGGAGGCTTCTCCCACGTTGGAGGTGGCATTCAGAAGCAATTTTCCATGTCTGGATTAGGTCTTTCTGCAGCTGCAAAAATTCTGCCCCATTTCAGCTGGGGAGGTGTCGCAGGTTGGAGTTTCCCATCAAAAACGTGTCCTGTGCAGGAGAGAAAACCCCAAAATGCTGTGATATCCAGGGCTCTACTTCCAATTAATTGAGGTCGTTGCTATGAAAGCTGAAAGAATTATTCTTCTGCCAGTGCAGTTTTTCCATGGGAAGGAACAGTTGCAAATGCAGACGTTTATTTCATTGAAACAAAACCCCACAAAACTTTTGCTTTACTTTGATTTGAAAAAGAAATTTTAAAGGTAAATTTTCAGTGGTCTTCAGGGTAGATTGTTCTTGTGCTTCTTCAGAGCAGAGCTAGTGGAACACAGCACCAATTCCTTCTAGAACAACTGACTTTCAGGAATTCATCACATTCCTTAGTGGAAGGTTGGTGATCTCCAAAATGTTGCTCTCATCTTTTTTAGCTGAATGGAATAATGTGGAATAACATGTTAGAGCAAAGCTGGGATCTGTGGGAGCATCAAGCCATGGATAAGGACTTTAGGACAGTCTAAACGTTGCAAACATTCTCTGGCAAGACCTGAAATCTGGTGCTGGGAACAGGAAAACAAAAACCCCACTTTTCTGGCAGCTTAACGTGCGAGTGAATTTAAAGGATGGGTGTCGTCTATTTTACATTTGGAGATAGAAAATTCTGTAAGGAAGTGGAACCAATCCCCTAAGTGTGTTTGGGGTGTAACTGAAGACTCTAAAATAAACAGACAACTCAGAGTGGATTTAGGGATTGCAGCTGTTGAGGGAGATGTGTTTGTTACACCCTAAGAGTACAAGGTCAGGCTCTCATCAGATGGAATTACTGGCACTGAGGGATAGTGCCCATTAAAATAACTGCTAATTCCATGTGCCAACTGCACTTCCTTCAAGCACATTGCGTTGGGAGAGAGTTACTGAGCTCCTTCTGAGCCTCACCTTCAATTTGCCCATCAGAACATCCATGTGGTTATTTGGGGCATCTTCAAAGTGTTTCAGGGCTTTGGAGTAGATCCTGGAGACATCGTGCTCTCCTTTGATAGCTCCATGTGCCTCTGGATGGCAGCGGGGGAAAATGAAGCCCCCACCTCCCAGGGATCTTTCCCTTTCTTCCTGCCCATCACGCCAGCCAGTGCAAACTCCGAGATCGCACGGAACCTACGGATTCCTCCAAAGAAATTAATCCCAAGTGGTTTTATCTCATTTTCTGTGTATTGCCTACTGCAATTTGGGCTCTTAATTTGTTTTTGCAAACGACGAATTTGATTTCCTGCTATCAATGAGTGTCTGACTGTCGGAGGGCTCCAAGCATGACTGGCATAATTAAAAGTCTTCCTTGCATCGGAGCTGGAACTTTGCGTATTGAGAACTTCCCTCCCTCTAATAACCAAGATCAGATGGCAGATCTTCCTATTTCTGCACTCCAAGTTGTAGTTAATCTTCACCATCAAAGGGAATAATGATGATACTCATCAGGGTACTACAGCAAGAGCAGAAAAAATAGGTGGAAAATTTAGTAAATGGCAAATCTCAGTAATTTTCTTCTTTTGACTCACTATAAGATCCAGGAGTTTGAAGTTCTGTTCTTAAAGAAACATTTGTGACCTGTAAGGGGGTTTCTTTTGGTTGCTGGAAATGGATGTGGGTGGATCTTGAGCTTTTTTCTCTGCTTGAAATATAAATCTGGTTTGTTGTTGTTTAGGAAGTGTTCGTATCAGCTCTGCAATAGAATTCTGCTCCTTGGTGGGTGGGGACAACACAGGATAAAACACGATGCCCTCAGCTGGCTAAGCAGATGGGAGAGTAATTCTGAGTGGATTTTTAGGCGTCCAGGTAAAGTTTGTTTTGTTCTCAGGCAGGTGCAGTGAAATGACCTGTTCTCCCCCCCAGTGGAAGTAACACAGTTGCCCCTGGGGGCTGTTTTTGGCCCGCGTGTGTGAAAATGCTGCTTCCCAGCTCAAATACAGCTTGCAGACGGATGGGAGGCACCCACGGAATCGTTCAGCTTGGAGAACCCCTCCGAGGGTTCCATCGAGCCCACCCCTAAACCACGTCCCCAAGTGCCACATCCACCAACAAACACAACCCCAACCAACGAGGTTCTCAAATTTCCAGCAGTTCCCCCTCGACGGTTCAATTTTTAAATTTATTTTTTTTTTATCTACATCTCAATTACACAGCGAGATGTTCTTTTTAAAAACTTGTTTGTTATTAAGATATAAATCTACTTATTTTAGTCGTGTAGTGCACGGCGGCGTAATGCAATACAAGAAGATTACAAGCTGATGGTGAGATGTTAATAACAGTAACACAAAACATTAAGGCAAGTGACATTTACATAAGTATCTTGATCTTAATACATGTAATTTACATATGAAAATTTAATCACCATAGAGATAAACAGCTGCAATGTTTAATTAAACTCTCCACACAAAATCAGCCTGCAAGAAGTAGTTTGTCACTGCTAATTTATCACAATTCTCATAAGTATTCTTTAAAATAAAAATGCAAAATAAATGACTCTTATTGATAATTTAACTTCTGGTTACTTTATCGTATTCTCAACAGGCTTTGATGATACAATTACAATATGAAGATTCGAGGCTCATTTTCTCACCATTTAGAAGACAAAACACAAATATATGGAGAACAAATGTATTTGTTTACAGACTTAAGGGTCAGCAGTGTGGCAGCACTGGAGCACAATTTAGGCAAATTTAATGCTGTGATAAGTTATGTGTAATGAAGGGCTGGGAGTCCCTCTCTGTGGGGCTGTTTGAGGAGGAAACAATTAGAGGTGAAAATTAATGCTGGAATTATCCCGGAGTCGGAACGGGCTCCGTGTCCCTCCCTAAACCACATATTTTGGGAATCAGAGATGTGCTGACATTCAGGAGTTATTGAAGCCCAGACTTTGCCCCTAGTGATGGGTTTTTAAGCCAAACAAAGCGCTCTGCGTCTTGAAAGAAACAATTTCCATGTCTTAAATCAAAGTTAGAAATGAAAATTAGAATTAGAAAATTAAAATTAGAAGGTTGGCTGAATCCTCTTCACAGCGCTAACAGCAAAAAAAGAGCTTTTTGGTAACGTCAGGGTAGGTGGATAACAGCAAAAAAAGGGATTTTGGTAGTGTCAGGGTAGGTGGGAAAGGAGAACAGATATTTAACATTTAGTACCTGAAAATACATATTTTTAGGTGTGAAATTTCTTCTCTCCCCAGAAGAACAAACTGTATAATGAGGCTGTGTCAGATGTAGCTTCTGCATATGCTGAGAATTTATATATTGTTTCTATATAAATTTGCTGAATTTCCTATCCCATGGCAACCCCAGAACTCTGGGGAACCTTGGTCTGCATTTGGCAAATTCGTTTTTATGGACCCATAGCAAAGATGAGTCTTGGAAAATCCCATTTTTGCCTTGGGTTTGGATTTTGCTCTATTTATTGCTCATATCTCTTTTTGTACAAGTTTTGTTTAAGGATGTGATCATTTAAGGTTATTTTTATGCCTAAAGATGATACCCAGATCACAAAGAAAATGGGATTATTTGGTCCTGAGTTAAAAAAATCCTTATTCTCAATTATGAACCTGTTTAATTAAAGTAAAACTGGGCTAAATTCAGCTTTTTATTTATAAATGAACCTTGTAGGAGAACTAGATGTGAGGAAAAAAACCCTAATAAGTAGAGATTAGGTCTCACTATAAGGATAAATCAATACTATGCTGGGAAAAAAAAATCAATCTTAGAGCAATGAAAATGTTGTTTGGTTTATTCCGAATTTGAATTTTGCAACATAGTTGGAATTAAAAATGAAGAAATGGATACATTGGAAAGTGAAAATCATAGGATAGAGGCAAAAGCTTCACTCTCAGTGATGTTCTGCTTCACAAAAGCCATTCAAAATTAAAGAGGAAACAGTCTCAATAGCAGGAAAACTCTATTTCACCTTTGATTTTGGTGTGGAATGTGTTGGTGGCTGCTGATCTAAGTGGCAATTTCCTGCCTCTGCTATTTACTGCTCTGTTACAATGCTCATGATCTGAGCTAGAACAGAGAGCTTTAGGCACAGTTCCCCAGCAATTCCAATATTTGTGTCCTACAGATCAACTGGAATGAAGATTCCAGGGAATAATTCTGTATTCCCAACATTTTCAAGCCCAGGTTAGTACTGTTTGGTGAGCAACGTGAGACCTGTAGGTGCAGAACGTGTCAGTGCTGAGAGAAGAGGTGCTAATAAAAACGGAGTTTTGAATAGATATATTTGTGTGCGTATATTTGGGAATACAGAATTGCAGTCTGAAAAAAAAAGGTGCAGATCTTCACAAAAATAGCATTTTCCACTATTGTTTTGCAGTCAATAGAAGTGCATGTGTTTAATGTTATCACCTGAGTGTCTTTGTAAAGTTACTCAGTTCAGTGATTTGGGCTGTCATTGGTTTATTACTGCTCATCAGTTGAGTAAAATTAAGTGACTGCCCCTCTATGAGTTATTTTTTAGCTCGTAACTCTCCAAAACTCAGAAAAATGAATATAGATCTACTCTGTAAGATCTGCTTGCTGGAAGGGCAGCACCTATTCCAGTAAAAAAAAAAATTGCCAATCCCAAGTAGAATTCAACAGTGTTATTCCCACACTCCAAATTTTCTTTTTTTCCCCAAATTTTTTTTTTTCCAAAATTTTTAAACTTTTTTTTTAACCATACCACGATCTCTTTTCTAGATATGTATTTGTTCAAAGTTCTTTGCCAGTGCAGGGCAGGAATGTCTGTTTTCCCCTTTTGAAGGACTGCAAGGTGAGGTTCTTCTGCACTTCAGCCATTGTTAAGCACTATTTTAATTAAATTTTGGATACCCTTTTGGATACAAGTCAGTGTCCCACATCCAAGCTAACCTGGCTGTTTGGAATTTAGGTTGTTGATGGTGATGTGTTAATTATAAACTTCTAATGACTAATTGGGGTAGAGGACGTTTTTCCATATGGGGACATGGGATTTCTCCTGCTGGATAAGCAGTGGCTGTACAGAGACAGAGACCTTGGGCATCAGCTCACGTGGGGTCATTAAGGATTTCGAAGCTCCAGCATCCTGCAAAATCAGGTCCAGCTGCACAAATCCATCGGTCCGTGGGATAATGGTGACCAAGGAACAGATATTTTAGATTATTTTTGGTTTATAGCCTCATGGCTGTGCGGCTGGTGCTGAGCTGGGCTTGAGGGGGCTGTAAGAAGGGACTGTGGGAGGTGTGTGAGAGAGAATGTCCTCTGGCTTTCCAAACGGATCATGGGATCATGGAATCATTCAGGATGGAAAAGACCTTTAGGATCAAGTCCAACCTAACGGGTAGGTTTTGTAAAATTGGTGCCTGGACCGTGGGAAAGGCCGTGCAGGCAGCATGCCTATCTCCAAATATAAAATACATCCCTGTGGAAAGTGGTGCAGGGTTTCAAGGCTTGTTTTTGGGGTGTGAGGGACTTCAGACTCTGCTTCTTCCTCTTCCTCGCTGGGCGGTGCCTTCTGTCGGTGTCAATGAGCTGTGGGACACTCCCTACCCACATTTGTGCTGGAAACACCCCGCAGCTCCAGTGGGATCCCTTAAATCCCATCCAGGGCTGGGTGTAGGCTGGACTGACAGACAGACGAGCTGCCACTGCTCCTGGGCAGAGCCAGGGGTGCTCAGCAGGACGTTCCCTTATCCCTTGGCGCGGGAAACACCGTTGCTTTGGGAAACCACTCGCGTGACCCAGGCTCAGTTTGTCCATCCGTGATCCTCGTAGATCCCACGTAATCCTGGAAATTCGGGTGTACAACCCCCCCAGCCCCTGTGTCCTGGACACCCCAGGCTGATGGGGTGGCCCCCCCGTGTCCCTGCCCTTTTGGTAGCACTGTTAAAGGCACATCTCTATCCCGCCTTAGAGGGGCTTTCTGTTGGCTGTAGATGAATTAACTGCTGTGTTGATTAGATTTACAAATCTTTTGGGATAAAAGTATTAAGGATATACAGAATGATTAAAATCCAACTCTGAAAAATGCAGCATCCCCTGTATTTCCTCCTCTGTCTGGGAAACCAGTGAATTAATAAAGCTGTGGACCAGGAGTCAGCAAGGAGATGATTCTCTTGTGTCTTTTAAGTGACAAAATATGGGACAAAGTCTGAAAGGGCTGGACTGTCAAGGACTGTCTCCTTTAATGATGATCTCTATCATGCTGGATATAAATCTTTGTAGCCAACAGCATAAACATAAATTGAAGCAGTGATTATAATGCAAACCCACTTTATTTATCTGCAAAATCCGCTCACGCTCGCGGTGTAAGTGTAGATTTTCTCCTGCGAGAAGTGATTGGTCCCTGGGGACATCTTTTCTCCCTGTCCCCTGATGATGTCAGTGAGTGGCTGATTAGCTGCTGACACATGAAATTATGGGGGATCAGGGAGGTTAATGAAAGGCTTCTCTCTCCAGCCATGCCCGTGCACTGTCTCCCTCTCTCCTCCTTGGCTTTGGGTGGTTTGGTGACCTCGGTGACAAAGTCAAGAGCGAAAATACACACTATCACAGCAGTGCAGCCTAATCGGTGGTTCTCTGTTAATATCTAATTATTTAATAAAGGGGAGTTGAATTATTTGTGGCCCAGAGTTTCTCCCAGCGAGGGCTGCTCCACGGAAGTGCTGTTCAGCTGTCCCCGCAGTGCTGTCATTGATCAGCTCTGTCGTGTTGAACACGTTTTTGCCCGTGTGATTTGCGTAGGAAATCCTGGTTTGTGGTGAAGTTTGTCATTCCCAGGAAGAGCACGGGAGTTGTGCTGGAGCCACCAGAGGGACAGACTGACCTGTGCAAGGTCCAGCAGGACTGTCTGTGCCCTCGGTGGTGGTGGCTGGAGCTCAGTTTGGAGAAGGGTTGTTGCCAGCTTGCTGTGAGGGTTTGATCCCTGTAACTCCTCTGTGCTCTTCCCACATATCCTGTAGCAGGAATATCTGGCGTAGAACTCCTGATTTTACAGTTCCCCATCTCCATCTCTGTGTCCACATAGCGGAATTTCAAGGAACACCCTTTCTTTGTAATTCTTGTAAGATGCTGTGAGTTGGAAGGGACCCACAAGGATCATCAAGTCCAACTCCTGGCCCTGCACAAGACAACCCCAAAATCACTCATCAAGAGGATGCTGTCAGGTCAAACCATTCCATGTCCAATTTTCTTTCTTGTCCCCTGGCCTCTGCCTCTGATTGCAGTCCCTGGGAGCTGAGGGTATTTGTACCTCGTGATTTAAATCATCCTCCTTGAAGGATTCAGCTTAGAAAAGATTTTCTGAGTTAGCACAAGCCTGACCTTAGCATCTGTCAGGCTTTCCACAGGGTGGGTGAAGATTATTTCCATGCCAATTACGGTTCCAAAAGTTTTTCCTTCCCAGTTGCACCCAGTTCCTGCAGCTCCCTCCTCTTTGGGCTTTCCTTTGTATCCCACTCCAACCATTTTGAGCTTTTATCTTCCTGTGGAGAAAAAAAAAATCGTTGAAAATTTGTTTTACTGAAAGAATTCTTCTCAATATAAATTTAAAAAATTTGCTTCAGAATATGAATTTCAGTTCTGAACTTCAGTTCAGAATTTGAGTTTTGGCTGCCCCATCCCTGGAAGTGTTCAAGGCCAGGTTGGACGGGGCTTGGAGCCACCTGGTTGGGAGATAAAACGAGACAGGTTTTAGTGTTCTGGCAGAGAAACATCTGCTGGATGGCTCCTTTGCTCCTTGCTTGTGTCTCTGAACCACTCTGACCCTGGGATGGCTGGGAAGTGAATCTTGAGACAGGAATTGGAGCTGAGGGTCCCTTTTATCCCTCTGCCGTAAGTTGACACAAGAGTTGCAGCAGTAAAGTGGATGTTGGCCGGAGAAAGGGAATTACATTACAGGCAAAGATGTGGGAATCACTCACCCAGGCTGCACCAAAAATGTCACTGTGCAGTCCTGGCTGCTAGAGGGGTGGGTGACAAAGGAGGGCAATGTCGGAGTCACAAACCTTGAGTTTGGGGTGTGATCCAGAGGAAGCCACGGGTACCTGCTGGCACCAAAGCAGTCCTACCATGGCTTCTGTTTCTCTTTGCTTTTGCTTTTGCCTGTCTGTTTTATCACTTTTGTCGAGCAGCTCTGGAAACCTTTGGCTGTGTTGGCGTGTGATTCAAGCGGGCCGGATCCACGGCCCTGCTGGGCTCCTGATCAGGATGGATCTTTCTGCTCAGGGGAGGATGTGGAGTCACTCTGTTAATTCCAAACCCATGGCAAAAACAGCCTTTGGCTCAGCTGAAGGGCCAGGGGCCTCCACACCCACCCTGGAGCCAGCTTTTTACAAGAGGGGTAATTTAGAGGGGGCAGAAAATGCCTCCTGTGCTTGGGCTGCAGGCAGGACCTGGAGCCATGAAGTGCTCCAGAGGTGCCACCTGGTAAGTGGAACTCTGGGATGTTAAAAATTATTTGGCAGTGTGGTTTTGGCTCAACATTTGTTCCCCTGGCACCTTAGCAGGTGTGTGAACTTAATTATTTTAAGTGCAATGGTACGAAAAAGTAAAGTCCCCAAAAAATAAGAGCAAAATTTTTCTGCTTGTCATTTATGACAGGGCCATAGAGACAGATTATTTAATTTTATTTTAATTTTTTCTTTTAAAATTTATTTTATATCTTATTTTATTTTATTTTTGACTTTATTTTATATTTTATTTTTTATTTCAAAGTTAAAAGCCCACAGAAAGTGAAAAAATGAAGGTTTTTAAAGTTGAGCTCTCAGGACCAACCCTTTCTCCATGTCCCCTCTTGTCCAGTTGGGATGGACAGTTTGGAGCAGGATGTTCACAAAGTTTCATAGAAAAAGTGCCTTTCCTTGTGCTGTTTCAGCCGCCCTGAAACAACACCCACAAATAACAACTCAGAGTTCTCAATATCCTGGTTTTAGACCCTTCAGTTCCTGACTGGAGCAATGGGTCAGGGTCCTTTCTAAATGTGATTTTTTCACTGCATCCTGAATTAAGCACATGAGGTGATTTAGGCTTGAAGCTTCTGGGGAAGAGATAATTGTTCTTTTATTATTATGCTAGATCACAATAAACTCAGTTTGCACTTCTGCAGTGGGGAGTTTTTTAGCTGGAGGAGTGCACAATAATTCTTTTCCAGTGTTATCAAATGGCATCATAGAAAAGCAAAAAACATCTCATTTTCTAGGCTGTTTCTTTTGCATATTCTTTTCGAATTGATAAATATTTATATTGTAATCTGGGATTCTGTTTGGAGCATCAGCCACAACAATGATCCAGTGAGTATCACTTGATCTTAAATGAGCTGATTTTTGTGTGTGCAAAAGTGTGCAAAGCTTTTCCAGCCTGAGTTTGCACAACCTTACAACTCTGGGTTGAAAGCAAGCATTAATGCATGCTAATGGCATCTGAAGTGCCATTTCTGTGTGAAAATACCGGAATATTGGTGTTAAAAGAGTTTCACTGCATCACTCGGCACCTGTGGAATCTGGCATACAGCTGAAATAATTGTATATAAACCTCTGCAATCCCCTGCACTTTTTCATCAAAAATACTTCTGGATTGTTTAGAGAAAAACTTATGGAACTCGATATTATCAGAAAAGCTCTGCCTTTATCCACATGTTATGGATTTGAACTGAAAAAAAAGTCGGTTTAGGTTGGATTTTAGGAAGGAATTCCTGGCTGGGAGGGTGGGGAGGCCCTGGCACAGGGTGCCCAGAGAAGCTGTGGCTGCCCCTGGATCCCTGGCAGTGCCCAAGGCCAGGTTTGGAGCACCCTGGGACAGTGGAAGATGTCTGTGCCTGTGGAAGGGGTTGGAAGAAGATCTTCAAGGTCCCTTCCCACCCACACCATCCTGGAATTCCATGATTCTGCAAACCTTTTAACTTTCCCCTCTCTCTGTGACACGTTTGAAAGGCAGGGCAGATCAGCCCCCTCCTGTTCCAGTGCCCACTTGCCATTCCCAGAATGGTGGTTGATTGAAAAAAAATGAGTAAAATAAAATAAAAAAAAAAAAGATTTACAAAGATTTTGTGCCCCAATTAGCAGTGCTAATTGGGGCACACAAGTAAATTGCACTGTACCCTGTGGAGATTGTCAGGCAGTCAACCAGAGCACTGAGTCACCGAGAGCGTGACTCTAACTCTGAGTTACGACTTAATCAGGTGCAAAATCCAAGGAGGTCCCTCCAGGAAGGACACAGTCCTCTGCTGGGTATCAATGAGAGAAGCTGCTTCAGGGCTTTTTGCTTAATTTTCAATTTTTTTCCCCCTTTTTTTTTTTTTAAATTTTTTTTTAAGAGCCAGAGTTTAAAATAAAACCTTGGGTAGCTGGGAAGGAGACTGGTAATTCAGAATTTTCAATTAAAGGAGGGTTGGTTTAGGTTAGATATGAGGAGGTTTTTACTGTGAGGGTGATGAAGCACTGGGAAAAGTTGCCCAGAGAAGCTGTGGCTGCCCCTGGATCCCTGGAAGTGTCCGAGGCCAGGTTGGATGGGGCTTGGAGCACTCTGGAAGACGGCTGAAAGCAAATCTTGAGTTAATTTGGTTTTGGAGGTGCATTTTTTGACCTGTCAGGTTTCACAAAGGGCTGGTGTTGTGTGAGGGAAGTGCAGGTGGTGCTGCCCATCCCTTTCCTGAGGGAAGAGGTCTGAAAAGTCCCTGGGCCACTTGGTTCTTCAGGGATGAAATATCAGTCCATATTTTTGGGTGTCATGGAAAGCACAGGGATCAATTTAGATCCACCCTGCTGCATGTGGAGAAAGGAAAACAGGTTTCTGTAACTCTCAAACAATTATTCTTTATTTAAAAAATATGATTAAATCAGTCAAACCTTTTCTACTTCTTCCACCATGTGGGTGGGGGTCTCCTTATATAATGGTGACATCTTCTCCAATATGCAGATAAGGGAATATAATCCAAAAATCCTGTCTCAAAAATCAAATCTGGATCCTGTAGCACAAAGAAAAGCCAGACCTCTGTCACTAAATCCAGCATGGAAAACTCCCTTCTCTTCCCCACCTCCAGGTAATGGGCAGCAGTGTCCATTTGAAAAGTCTTTTTGGGGGAGTTGGAGTCCGTTTTGATAAGATGGGGGGGAAATTTGTCATTCAGAGGTGTGGTTTGGTTGTAGATGTTTTTGCTGCTGGAGGGGGAAAAGTGACCAGGCATTTTGAAAAGGAGAATATGGAAGCACGGAATGGTTTGGGTTGGAAAATCCCTTCCAGACCGTCGTGTCCAACCATTCCCAGCACTGCCAAGGCCACCACTGCCCCACGTCCCCAAGTGCCACCTCCACGAGGCTTTGAAATCCCTGCAGGGATGGGGACTCCACCACTGCCCTGGGCAGATGTGCCAGAGCTGGACAACCCTTTCCACACAAAAATTTTCCCAATACCCAATCCACACCTCCACTTGAGGTCATTTTCTCCTGTCCTATTGCTTGTATCAGTGAGTCACTGATTCAGAATTTGGTTTTGTCCGTTTTTAGAGAGTGTTCTGTCACAAGCCACAGCACACGTGAATGCACAGAATGTGGTCTATAATGCCATAATTGCCATAAAATGGATAAATCCCATCTATATGACAGACTAAATATTTTTATCCCTATTTTTTGATATCATCGTGGCTTGTTGTAAGTCATTAAATCCACTAGATGGTGGTAAAGACCATCGACTTCATCCTCCTGCAGCAAGAAAATAAAATGAAGAAGTGAAAAAAGTTAGGAGTACATAAACAAAACCCAAATCCAACCCCAAACCCCTGCCTAAAGCCCATATTTGCCTCTCTGTGGTGTACATTGCTCCCAAGTGCAAGCATGAGAAAGCAGTGATGCTTTTGGGCAGCATTACCATGTGACGAGGAGCTCCCCAAATGAAACTGTTTTGTCAGGATAAATATCGAGTCAGATGATTATGAATCATTGTGGCAAGTTTTAATACAGATCAGAACCCAAATTAATCCTGCTCCAACTCATGGACCGTGGCTCTCCTTGTGCCTCGGATACAAATGAATGGTAAACAATATTTTGGCAATATTTAGGTTAATCATGTAGAACTGATTACTCGAGAAGAATGCTATTATCATTTAGCCAATTTATACCCTGCTCTGTGACAAATGAAAATTAATGTTGCTGTTTTTAAGATATCAAATGGGTCATGATTTTAAGAAAAATGATTACCCCTAAAGATAACGGATAATGATGGCTAAAGGCAAGGAGATCCGAGCAAGTTAGCAACATCCATAATTTCCTAAGTAAATTCCGTGGAAAAGCAAATAGAGCTTGGTGTGTCGGGTGGCTAAACAGGCAGCACTTTAGGTGTTGTTTGTTGGGTCTTTCTGTTGTTGTTTTAAGTGTAACGTTCCCCATTAATTATTTGTTAGTCATTTCCCATTAAAACGGGCATGATTGATGGTTTCTCCCACGTTTAGTAAGCGAAAACAGATTTGTGCAGTTGAGTACCGCGTGCTCTTGGTCCAGATGTAATAATTCATGCTCCAGAATTGGTTGCTGTTGGTAAAGAGTTGTTGAGTGGATTTCTGCTGTCTCAGTGCTGTGCACTGGTAAAGAAACGTTTTGTGGTGAACACTAGAGGTGATGTGATGCAAATTGCTGCGGGCTTTTGCAACAAGTGAGGGGTGAGAAATCCAGCCAAAACTGGCAGGGAGTTAAAGCTTGTAAGGAAAAGAAAACGTTCCTCAGCCTAGAAAGATGTGTTTTATATCACAGGACCGTCTCGAAATCAGGCCATGCAAAGGGGTGTTGAAAAGATGTTAAACAGGTATGGATTTATCTCCCTGTCATTCCCAACTCCCTCACGGAGAGAGCTGATCCCTGTGTGCCGGATCAGTGAGGCCGGAGTCAATCCAGAGCTCGGACTTCGTGCCTCCTGTGCCCATGGGAAGTGTTGAAGTGTTGCTCTACTTTCCCCATAAAATAATTTTAGAAGGTCTTGGCCTTTTGCAGAACCTGAGAAAACTCCACTGGTCCGGTTCTTCCTCTGTGACTCGTCCGTCTTTGGGATTAAAGGATGCTCTGGAATCCGTGTGTGAGCTTCCCGATGGAGACAGCATGAAGCAATTTCAAACAACGCTCCTGTGCTTGCTGGGAACCCCTCCTCTCATTTTTAAACATTACCTTGCATGCTGTTGTTTTACTCTATGCTATATACTGACCATCAGAACAAAACTTTATTGATTTTAACAACTTTTGAAAGTGTAGGCATGTAAAAGAGAGGGGGTTTTTTTGGGAATTATGTGACACTTATGGACCTTTTAGGATGGCAGACAAGTTCTTGACTGCTGACTTTCCTGGGTTCAGAGACAGAGGGATTTGGGCTGTTTTTAGAGCCATTTCTTTGCTTGTCCCCAGCCCAGCCCCAGTCTGGGTGACAGAGAGGGCCCATTCCAAGTGGGATGATCAGGATCCAAGCCAGAGATGACCTTTGTGACCTGGTGGTGATTTGTGGAGCCTCGTCAAAGCCAGGAATCTGCATTTCCCATGGCTTACAGCGGTGTTTTCACTCCCATTTCTTTCCCAGCTGGGTGCTGACCAGCTCTGGTACCTGGGCAGAGCACCTGGAAAAGTTAAGATTTTTAAAAGGCTGTAAAGGAGCACTCATTGTCAGAGCAGTGCTTAAATCCCAGTTTCTTTCGAGGATTGGTGCTGGCAAAGTTTCCTTTTCAAGTTACCCAGGGATGGAGCAAGGGTTCATTTTGTGGGGAAGTCTTTTTCTTAGGTGCTTAAAAAGAAGGCAAGAGAAGGCTCCAGGTAAACCTTAGAGGCCTTTCCAGTGCCTATAGGGGCTCCAGGAGAGGTGGAGAGGGACTTGGGACAAGGGCCTGGAATGACAGGACAAGGGGGAGCAGATTTAAGCTGCAGGATGGTGGATTTAGATGGGATATTGGGAAGAAATTGTCGGCTGTGGGGGTGGTGAGGCCTTGGCAAATGTTCAAGGCCAGGTTGGAGCAGCCGGGTCTAGTGGAAGGTGTCCCTGCCTGTGGTGAGGTGGGACCAGATGGGCTTTTGGGTCCCTGCTGCTTCACCACTGGAGTGTCCTCTTTGAACATCCAGCCCTATCCGATGTTCCTGGGTCTTTTACTGAAGTTGTGTTAATGGCAGTGAAAAAGAAAAATCTTGGTGGATGAGGGAACAGTTGGTCATAATGGGTGTCAGGAAAACTGGGATATGGTTTCATTTGTTCCTAAATGGCCATGGGGAAAAAGCCTTAACAGTGAAGGGATTTCAAGGCAAAAGCAATGTCAGATTTCATTGTCAAATTCTTGCTTTGGAGAACAAACCCGACAGACATGTGGCTGAGGAGGGCATCCCTGGAAGCCTGAGGAGGGCCAGGGCACTCCCAAACCAGCAGCCACCGGTGCCCAGGTGGGGTGGGACAAACCTTGGAGCCACAGCAAAAGCAAGGAAGGAGGTTGGGTTTTGCTCAGCAAAGGATATGGCACTGCAAGCCAGTTGAAAAATGCCAGAAAAACAGATGGAAATATATGGAGATAAAGGTGTGAGGTGAGGGAAAGCTCCTGTGAGCAGTGCAAAGGCTGTTGGGCAATAAACCAGTTCAGAAAGTTCTCATTAGTCCATTTGAAAGGACAAATCCCATAATTACATATATATATATATATATATATATATGAATGATAGGTTTATATATATACACACACAGAACAGAGTCACCGTTGTTTTATTTTAAAATTTTCGTTGTTATTAGTGCGTGTTTTTTGGTAGTGTTGCGATGCCAGATTTTTCCAGACCATTTTTTTTTAATCAAGGAAGAGTTTCCTGAAGTATTTTCCCCTCCTCTATATTGCATGCACGTTGCAGTAGCAAGGTAATCCCTGGAAAGCAGCATCTGATCTTCCCATCCTTACGATTCCCAGAGGAATGACTGAGGTTTTCCTCTTCCAGGAGGTTTTTACAAGTTCCAGTTAATCTGCCAGACTTAAGTTGCTGACAATTTCTAGTTCATGTCCTACCTCTGAGTTGCTGCTGAAAGTGCAAAGTGGCTCCCAAACCCACAGATTTTCAAAGGAGGTTTTGGAAAATGCACACTGAGGTTTCTTTCCTGAGCCTGTCTTTGCAGACCAACTCTGCTCCTAAATATGAAAACAAGAGCCTTGCTTGTATCACTTAACCAGCAAGTGCAGGTTTTAGTTAGCACTGAACCAGTTAAAGGAAAAACAAAGTGTTTCTTTAACCAACTCTAGCTCCTCTCAGGCCTCAATTATTATTTTTTCTTCAGAAACGGGCATTTTAATGTGTCACTTTTCAGTTCCAGCTCAATAAACAACCATTTATTTACAATTTTAAAGCAATCTTCAGCCTAGTCAGGTAAGAATTATTTCAAAAGAATAAAAACATTTTCATTTCCCATCACTGCCAAAAATGAAAAGAACATGAGTTATGAGTCTTGCTGTGTTGTCTTAAGTTGATTACTATGGAATGATTAAAAAACTAGCTGTGCTGTCATAGCAGAGGAGTACATTATAAGTGTAATAACAGTTTAGGGATACAATCCATCAATGCCGTACTTGGGAGAAGAAAAAAAAGTTGATCTATTTCTTTGGTCATCATTTTCAGCATATTAGATGACAAATAATTGTACATTCATCAATAACAATAGATTAAAGTTGAAATGATTTATTGCCATTCCGCTGTGGGATGATGGAGCGCTGGGTCACTCGAGCAGGGATGGGGGCTGTATTTAATTTTCACGGGTCTCTTGGCAGAAATAATAGACAGAGGGGAAACCACCTGAAACAAGGTGGATCAAAGTTGGTGGCAAGTGATTTGTGGGTTTGTTCTGCAGGAGTGGTGGGCTGGAGGTCGGGCTTGGTGATCCTAAAGGTCTTTTCCGACCTCAACAGTTCCGTGATCCCAAACCATGCGGCCCCTCACATCCTCACCCAGCCGAGCAGCCTCCCAGGAAAACCCTCAATGCCAGTCCTCAGGTCAGGCCAAGTAAATAAGGAGAAAACAGTCTTGAAACGTCTTTTTGATGTGAAAATTCTTCTATGAAGCCTTTTTATTTACTCTTAAAACAACAGAGAAGGGAAAACAGCTCCGTTTGTCCATTGCCACACAATTTTAGTGCTCCTGTGAAAAAACAGAGAACGCTCATTTGGAGAGGAGCAATGCCAAGTTTTAAGCTCAAACTTAGTTTTTTTCCTGAAGACTTCTCCAAACAAACTTTGTGTACAAATCCGAGAGATTTGGTGTCAGATTTTGATTTGCCAGTTCCTGCCCTGCTCCCATGTTTGTTTTTCTGGAGTTCCTGGCTAAAAACTGGGAGAACATCTCTGCTGCCTTTTACTGAAGACCTCCCAGTTTCCATCACTCCAAGAAAATCTGAGGAGTGTAATTCATTTGTGGATATCCCTCAGCTGCAGTTTTTACAAGGAAACAGTGAGATTTCAATTGAGCAAAATGTTTGGAGGTCTTAGACATTGATGCAATTTTCACGAAACAGAAACTCTGCCTAAAAGAAGGTTTGAAGTCGGCTCAAGTTTAAAATGATTTCTGCTCCTGTACTGATTTTGGGAGGAGGCAGCTTCCATTGGTAAGGTCAGCATTAAATAGGTGTTTAGGAATTTTTTCTGCATTTGTGTCATGGAAAACACCACCAAACATAACGGTGAGAGAAGGGATCAGCAAGAGTCAAGATCTCTCTCCCTCATAAGCCAATAATGATAAAAAACCAAACCTGTTTTGACAACATTTATAATTAGAGAATTCCAAAACGATAATTTTCTTGATGAAATGAGAGAGAAGAAACAGACACCATGTCTTGCTCTCATACTGAGAATTATCTCAGCTGGGAAGAAGTCAGGAGTTCTCCGTGTATCCTATACTGCCTAAAACATAGGACAGGTATTAAAAATACTGCCTAAATTAAAGTGCATTAGAAATTCCCTAATTAGAATATCTCCAAAATGCTCCAAGTTATTTTTTTTCAGGATATTTATAATCTTGTCTTATTGCTGTTGATATTTTTATGCATGATGGTTGCAAATTCTAATTTTTTAATAATAATAATGATAACAATTTATTAATGGGATACAACATTTTCCTTAACTTAGGAAAATCCATTGCCCGCCTAAATAATCTCTTTCACTGTGTTTGTAATTTTTAAAGCAGCTCCAATACATGACAATGTCCTGATGGCTCGGGATAGGAGGAGTAACCACTTTGCTTTAGAGAAGCAATTGAATCCACAGGATTTTTCCAGCTAAAACTCCACGGACATGAATTTCCACTCTGTCTCCCTGGGAGGCACAGGCAGAACCTGCACACTCTAATGCCATTAAAAGTTAGAAGGAGTTATTTGGGGTCTCTAAGCTACAGAAGTCTCTGGATTCCCACTCCTTGGAAAATCCCTACCTGCCAAGGAGTTGCCAAGAGCAAGTGACACGAACAGCAAACCAGTTTTAATTTTCTGTCCAGTCAAATCTTAGTATTTCACACTCAATTCTCCTTCCTCAGTAATCTCAATAATTTCCCACCTTGCTCATGATGAATGTCTTGCCAGTTCCTACTCAGTCCTTCCACTTTACACAACCTAATTAAAGAAAACATTCCATGATTGCCTATTTTTCCTCATGCATGACAACCTATTATTTTTTCTACCACCTGATTAGGGCTTTATTATCCTTGGATTTAGATTGATTTGCTGGGCACTTTAATAAAACACTGCTTAGTTTGATTTAAAGGGCTACAGGTTTCAGTCACTCATGGAATTACTCTTGTAAGTAACTCACATTCCAAGTAGTGCGGAGTGTCCATGAAAGGGGATTTGAGCCTAAAAAAAATGAGGATCACAGGTGGTTTTCCAGTTGTGTGTGTTGTTAATATTCCTGTTGTAAGCAGTCAGGAGAGGACGTTTTGCAATATAATTTGTCAAGGGTGATAAATCTGTTTCATCATTTCTGTCAAGAATGGATCCTGTGTATTAAAACTACCATAAATATTTTCTCAAGATAAACCAAAAGTTTCATATGATTAAATAATAATACGTTTATGATGACAAATTGCATTTACTGTGTGTTATCTGAAATGCAAGACAAAATTAGGTAGTTAAAGTTCAAATGGATGGAGATCAGTTTTGATTTAAAATCAAAGGAATTTTATTAAGCAAATGAGATTTTCATCGTTATTTTGTTATATCTACCAGTCTCTTCTTTCAGAAATATTACTTATGAGCTTAGATAATGATTTAAAAGAAAAAAAACCACCACAAGTGAGCGTATTTTATAGCAAAATGTAGCCTAGTGAAAAAGTTCAGGAGTAGTTAAATCCGTGGTTATTCCTGGCACTTTGCTCATGGTTTCCAGCGTTAGGAAGGTCAGGACTGGCCCAGAGGTTGCTGTCCCCTGTCCCCCCTCAGTGCAGTGATGCTTTGGGGTCACTCTTGTCACACTTATTTGATTTTTTTTTTTTTTTTTTTTTTTTTGTGTTTTTTTGGCTTTTTTTCCAGAGCACTTCCTGATGCCTGAAGGTGCAGCTCTGTTTCTGAGGCTCCTTTCCCAGGTACAGGTGTGGAGAAGCCTGGGAAGCACAGCAGAGTTTTTCCCTCCAAAGGTTCAGTGCAACAGAACACATTTCTGGAGCTAAATATTGGCTTTTTTCTTGGTTTTGTAAATGTGGTTGCTTCAGCTTTTTCTGCTGTATATATTTTTTTTCCTGGAAGCTTTCCTTGAATGGAATGAACATTTCCTAGTTAAAAATGCCTGCAGGGTAGCTGGCACCAAATCCTCATGTTTTAGGGTTAGCTGCAGCTTGTAGGAGATGTGCATTGTAGGACTTAGGACTTTGGCTTAGGAGCCTGGTCCACTTGATGTCCCCACTTGGGGCCCTGTGTCCCACTCTGGCTCCACAGAATAAGGACATGGAACTTCTGGAGTGAATCCAGAGGAGGCCACAGAGCTGCTCTGAGGGCTGGAACTGCTCTGGAGCCAGGCTGGGAGAGCTGGGAATGTTCACCTGGAGAAGAGAAGGCTCCAGGGAGACCTCAGAGCTCCTTCCAGGGCCTAAAGGGGCTCCAGGAGAGCTGGAGAGAGACTGGGGACAAGGGATGGAGGGACAGGACACAGGGAATGGCTTCCCACTGCCAGAGGGCAGGGATGGGTGGGATACTGGGAAGGAATTCCTGGCTGGGAGGCCCTGGCACAGGGTGCCCAGAGCAGCTGTGGCTGCCCCTGGATCCCTGGCAGTGCCCAAGGCCAGGCTGGGCGGGGTTGGAGCAGCCTGGGACAGTGGGAGGTGTCCCTGCCCCATGGCAGGGATGAGATGAGATTTAAGGGCCCTTCCATCCCAATCCACTCCCTGATTCCATTTGCAATTACTTTAGCCCTGGCTCCACATCTTGCTCCATGGGAATTTTGCTCTTTGACGTGTAATGTTTATTTATTTATGAAATTATTGATTATTCATTGATGAGGAAATGTTTTGCTGCCAGTTGGTACCACGTGGAAGTGTCTGTGAAGCTGTGCCAGGCTGAGGGCCAGCCTGGGCTGCAGAGCTCGTTTGTCCCAAGCTCAGATGTGCTACTCCAGCAACCCCACCTGCAGGTGGTCAGCAACTCCTTGAGCTATGGAAAGTCTCGGATCCACTGCAGCATTTAGGAACTTGTTCAAAGGGAATCATGTGAAAACCTCATTTTGCATCCACGTGCTGTGAAACTGCTTCATCCTCCTGGTGTGGGATTGTTCCAGCAACGCAACAGCGTCCATCTCTTACTGGGAAGGGGGACTAAAGAAGCTGTAGTGTCTCTTTCCAGGAGACATGAAACCCTGGAGGAGCCAGGTGTGTGTGGATGTACCTTACACTCCTGCTCATCACAGTAAATCACTTCACACAATCCGTCATATGCTTAAATTTAATCACTTCTGCAGCTGGAGAACTGAAAGAGCTTCCTTGAAGGGGAAATAATTTTTTTTCCTGTGGCCAGCTAATTTCCCTGGATTTTGAGTTCTTTAAGGAGTGGAGGAGAAGGGGGTTGTGTTTGCATGGAGATGTCTGCAGAGACAATTACAACGAAAATAAACAAAAGGATCACATAAAAGCCAAGTTGGAGTGCTGAAGAGACTTAATAGCTGTAAACTGGCAGCTATTAGCTTCTAATTACTCTCAAATAATTACTGAATAGAAGAGTAAATGTTATTAGCTTACTTTAATATTCAACATAAAACATTGCTTCCAACAATAATTTACTGTTTCTTCAGCTTTAATATAAACTCATGTAAAACTGGGCTGCTTCATAAACATTGGTAATAAATTAAATTATTCTGAGGGTTCTGTGGAGGAGATCTGTACACTCTAGACCCATGGAATTGTTAAGGTGATGGAAAAGACCTTCAAGATCACATTTCCTGCTTGTATTGGAGTTAAAATACTCATCCATTTGGTGTAGAGGCAGATTTAGATACTAAAAGACAAATCAAAACCCTCACACCAAGAGGAAAAATAGGAGATAGATGTGTAACTATGGTTCTGATTTCCAGAATTAGAGGCCTAATTTATCTTCTAATAATATTAGAATTATCTTCATTATTCATTCATCATATTAATACTTATATTCATCATCGTCTTTGGAGAGTTTTTACATATCTCTGCCCTCTGCCACTGACTTGAGACCCCATTGTTTCCTGAAGGAAAAGGGTTTGGGGTTTGCTCTGTCGAGCATAAAAGCCTGCTATAGTTTAGAGAATAATATCCAGAAAAATTTGTGAAGCCCCCAAAGGAGAATTCTGTTTATAAGAGCTGTTAGTTGTGAATTTACATCTAATTCCTTTGCCAAGGGTGTTTTGCTCTAGATTAGAAGATGTTAAATCCCAGTGGATTAAACTTTGAGAGGCTGGCACCTAATTTGTGTAGGGGCCATCAGGCAACTTCACGTGGCGATGCAGGTGTGTGTGTACCTGTGCATGGTCATTCCTGCACCTCCAACCCCCAAATTCTGATTTATGTCCATGCTGGGGGTTGGAGGAGGGCAGAGGGAGAAGAAGGGGCTCTGAGCTCAATGCCAGCTCTCCCAGCACGTCTCTTCCTGCGTCCATCTGCTTTTCTTTGATTTGGTCTGACACCAGGAATGGGAAGCTTTTTGCTTTTCTGTTTGCAATAATGGAGCTCTCCTGACGTGGACAATTAGTGACTTTTTGTTCTTTGGAAGTTGCTGGGGTGCCTCACTCGGCACAGCTGTGGCACCCGCGGGTAATCCGGGAAGGGAATCAACTGAATCCCACACTTCTTTCCATCATTTATTTGTTTTCCTGGAATTCCAACTTGCTCAGGAAGGATGTGTTGAGCAGGAGTCAGGCAGAACATGAGGGCATTCATGATGGGGTTGGGATCTGCCATTCCCTCAGAGGCCAAGTCACTCTTACTCCTTTGAACATCCTGAGAGGATACAGGTTTTTTTAATAAATATTGTTTGTCACTGAAAAAACTCCAAAAAAACCCCCCTATTCGGAGAGGTTCTCGTGTCAGACAGATTCTGGCCCCTGAAATTATTTTAAAAGCAGGCAGATCGAAAATCTACATTTAAATTTCACATATTGTATATTCATAACCCAATCGTTCCTTCAGCCCTGGGTAAATGCAACATTTCAGTGCTCCACCATTTTTAAACTTCATCGTTGGAGATAATCACCCCGAAACATAATAACAACATCATCCAAGTACAAGAAAATATGTTTGAAATGTCCCTTTTTTTTTTATTGTACCATAAGATAGCACTTCCAAAATCCCAAACTGAATTGCTTTTCAGCAGATAAGCATCAAAAACTACATTTCCTGCTTTCGGGGAAGGTGCAATAAGGTGCTCTATCAGTGTAATAGTTCCCAATGATATGCTCTAGTAGTATTTTGATGAATTACATGATTACAGCTAAAATGAACACTTTCATCATGCCTGAATTAATAATGGTGGTATGATTTGGCAAGTACTCCTGTGGTGTTCTTTAACTCATCACTTCAGAAGACAGAGTTCCCGAGCCCGTCCTTTGTCTCGGGGAAACACAGGGATCCTTCACTGCTAAAAACACAGGGAGCAGGAGAAATGTGACAGCTCTAAAAGGGGAAAGGAGACTGATGCTCGCTTACCTTGCCAAGCTCATCGTGACTCAACTGCTTTATTTTTCACTGCCTTGTTCCGGTGTCTCAGGCACCTTTGACTGTGTCAAAACAGGAGAAATCAGTATTTTTTTTTGTGGGTGAGAACAGGTTTGTGAATTTTATTGCAAATGTTTGTTGTAGGAAGGTGGGGGTTGGACTCTCCTCCCAGGCAGCCAGCGACAGGAAAAGAAGAATTGCTCCTTCAAGCTGCACAAGGGGAGGTTCAGGTTGGACATCAGGAGGAATTTCTCCATGGAAAGGGTGGTCAGGCCTTGGCAGGGGCTGCCCAGGGAGGTTTGGAGTCACCATCCCTGGTGGTGTCCAAGGAAGTCCTGGACGTGGCACCCAGAGCTCTGGGCTGGGGACAAGGCGAGGACAGGTCGCAGGTTGCACTCGATGACCCTGGAGGGCTTTTCCAACCCAAATGATTCTGTGATTCTATAAAATGCTGTGTTTCCAAATGACGTTAAAGCCTTATAAAAGCATAATTTTCACTTAAATCACTTGGTTTACTGTAGAACTTGGATGATCAGGATGTTCCTTTCTGTGCGTTCCATGTCAGACAACATTTGATTGAACCCTCACCAGTCCTTGAGTGAAGCCATGGATTGGTGGCACCACTCCAGGGCTCCTCAGGGAACCCGGCCATGTCCATGAAAACTTCCCACACTGAGGATTCCGTAACATTGTGCAGATGTGCACAGCACTGAGAAGAAAACCTGCACTGCTGAAGCTGTTACAGCATCATTTGTCTGGCAATAAATGAAGGCTCTCAGTCTTTACAGCTGTCATCTAATCCCTTTAATGAACGTTAATTTTACTGGAAATAATAAGAATAATAACCAACCTGCTGTAGAGCAGAAACGCAAACTTTTGCAGGCTATTGTGAAAGATGGCGAGGCACAGCGTGGCAGGAACATCTGGGGCAGATGTGTCTGCAATCACGACCCACTTGGTGGCTGTTCTGTGTTCACTGGCCTTTGCTGGGGCCTGTGATGTTACAGCCTCCTGCTGGGGCACTGAGCTGGAAGACAGGACTGGCAGGGGCAGGAGCTCCCTTTCTCTTTTCCTGAGTGCTTTCCGTCCACGGAATTTTTCGCACTTGGTTAATTATTATCCTCCAGGTTTGTACCAAATAGTAATTTCATGCCATGAAATACCTCAGGGGTGCTGGTGCAGGAAGTCGAGGGAACATAAGCACGGTGTTAGTGAACCCAAGCTGTAGGAGAAGTAATATTTGGAGTAAATGACATTATCAGACCATCTTGTGGGGAGACTTAAGACATTGTGGAACGGTTTGGGTTGGAAGGGACCTTAAAGCTCATCCAGTGCCACCCCTGCCATGGGCAGGGACACCTTCCACTATCCCAGGTTGCTCCAAGCCTCGTCCAGCCTGGCCTTGGGCACTGCCAGGGATCCAGGGGCAGCCACAGCTGCTCTGGGCACCCTGTGCCAGGGCCTGCCCACCCTCACAGGGAACAATTCCTTCCCAGTATCCGAGTAGATCACCTCAAATGAAAGCAGAGGAAGATGAAATCAAGAGAACTTATTCTATCTCTCCTCTAGAGCTGTTAAAAATCTCAGCAAAAGGGGCCCCTTCTCCTGGGGTAGGTAAATACCATGCAAACTGTACAATCACATTTGTGTCCACACAAACTAAGTGATTTAACTGCTTTTTTAAGGTTTTGGTGCACAATATATTATTTTTTTGGCACTCTAACAGTGTAAAATCTGTTAATAGCCTGCATGTAGAGACACAGCCCCTGTTTAGCTCCTGTTATAAGGAAACAAATTGTAATTCTTAATTGAATTCTCCTATGGAACTACCAGCAATATAAATTACAATGTCACTGGAATAAGAGGGGGGAAAGCCCTTTTTACAAGCCTCAAGATGATAATTTATAAATAAAGTAAAACCAAGAAGCCTTAACGAAAAATCCCTACGGAATCTGACATTAATAGCCTTTACTTTTAATCTGATACAATAAATCTTGCAGCCATGTATCCAGAACAGAAATAACAGAAACCAGGCCAAGCTGGAGGAGATGTGGAGGAGTTGAAGAGAAACATTCTCTTTCTTTAATTAAAAATACATGGTGATTTTCTGGTATTCCCGAGTCAAAAAGTCACTGCTGCCAAGTGGCTGCCAATCACTTCACTCCAAAGAGAGGATTTTTGGTTGGATTCTTTGCCTTAAAATCTTCCAGATCCACATGTGCTTGGGAATTTTCAATATTCGTTTTGGGAGTTTGCCGTAATTGCGTGAGAATCTCAGATTTTCAGCTGCCTCGTGAGCTGAGGTGGGTTAAAAGGAAACCTGAACTTCCAACATTGGTAATTTTTATAGTATTACGAGTTTTTTAGAGTTTTTTTTTTTTTTAAATGGAGCGAGGACACCTCAGAAATTTGTCTAGAGAGAAGATACAGTAAATGGCGACCAAGAGGAGAGTGCAAAGTGTGGTGCCCTGTGACATTTCTCCCAAAGAACGAAGCAACTTTATCCATTCCCTGTGTCACACACCAGTGATGTGGGATTTTCGTGGCCTCTGAGTATTGCCAGCACTCTCCATTCAAAGATATTTATTTAGAAATGAGAAAAATAATGGAAGAACCTTTAAACTGTGACAAAAATCAGCACGTTTGCCTCTCTGTCTGTCTGCTTCGAGGATGTCACTGAGAGTATTGAGATTGGGACTGACTTGCTCCATAGGGATCAGGGCCTGGATTTCACATCTAGCTTTTCAGAGACCAGTAGCATTTTGTCCTGTATGGGTTTTTTTTCAAGTCTTAACTTAATTAAAGAGAAGTTCTACCTTCTTTTTGCTCTTCTTTGTTTAAAATGGTATGAAACAGCACAGAACACGTACAGATCTCCAGTGTAAGTGGTATGAAAAAGCACAGAGCACGGACAGACTTCCAGGGTTTCCAGTCATGCCAAGGTCTTTTTGTGGATAATTTTTAATAACAGCAACAGGAAAGTGGGAGTCTCAAGTCTGCTCCTAAACCAGAGCAAACTGAGAAACCCACAAAATAAGCAGTGGCCTTGACTTGTGCTTTTTGGAATGTGAAAGCATCTGACCAAAATCGCATTAACTCAAGAATAAGTGTTTAAAAAAAGGATCAATTCCCTGGTTTTCCAGCACTGCCAGGAGCAAGCATCACCCCATTGTCATGCACTGGGCTTTAATTGCCCATGGATCTCAGAGACCATCCCAGTCCTTAAATCAGGGCACTGAGCACGACCCATCAGCCTGCAGAGTGTTCCTAAACACTCTGATTTTTAGGCTGGGCAGATGCAGCTCATCCCAAATATTTCTCTGGACAACTCATCGCCACCTTGTTTGAAATCTGGACATTTCCCCTGTGCTGCATCTGATGGTGATTTTTTTGTTTTAAAAGCAATACAAGCAATAATCTGAAGCTCACTTATGAGGCCTGCATAAAATGCTGTCTAACAACCAAGTACAGTAAATTAAACATGATCCTCATTACATAAATACAATTATATTTATCAGCCTTTTATAACCACACAAAGCATTTACCAGTAAGAGTTATTTTGGAGTAGATAATTCCCAATTAACTTTTACTACTTTATTTTTGCTAATTTAGTTAGAGTTAATTTTTCAAATAAAATAATAAAAAAAGCAAGCTGTATCAAATGGCATCTCTAACTATTACACTGGAGATGAGATATAATTAAAATGTTATGTATATGGAATTGCAGCTGATGGGAACCTCAGCTTAAACTCTTATTTTTGTCTTTATTTGATTGTTGCCTGCTCTGCACAGAGAACATGATTGAATTGCAAGATGGCTGTGTGCCCACAACGCCAGGATTTGGAGTGGGAAAGGGAGAGCTTGGAAGGAAAAGTATGTGGAAAATCAAACAGGTCAAGGTATGACCTTAAATGTGCCGGGGAGTCCTGTGAAAGCCCTTCTCTGATGTTGCCATTTTTTTTCTGCAGTGCTGGTTGTGTCTGTGGGGTTGGAAATCTTGGAATTCTACAGCTCCATGGTGGGAATGGCAGTGGTGTAGGTGCCTCTCTGCTCTGTGGGGTTGGTGGAGCTCACGCATGAATTATTCACCTGTTAATGAATTTATTCACCTATTAATGAATTTATTCACCTGTTAATAACCCTTGTGATTCCACTGCCCTGCTTGTCCCCAAACTGAGCATCACCCAAAGCTTGGGATGTTGGCTCTACACCAGGGAACGTCCTCATGTCTCAGCCCAGCTCAATGAAGGCTCTGTCTAAAATTGCCACCAAAACCCAAAGTTCAGCGAGCTGCATCACTTGGGGGAGGTGTCCTTTCCAGTTTCTCAGGCCCTTTTCAGTTCCTTTTCTTCCCAAGGATAGCTGTGAGTGACGGAGCCTCTCTTGGGATTAGGAATACGCAGGGAATCCATTGACACTGTAATTTTGTACTTTTTAAAGAAATCCCTCAAGGTAAAAAGAAGGACAAGCCTGAGAAGCCTTCCTACCTACATTTTGCTTTTCTGGTTTTCACTCTGTCTTGAAACACAAGGCTTAAAACCAGCTGGAATTGAGGCCATTGGATTTATCCATCGGAATCCTGCTGGAGACACGCTCTGTGTTCTCTTCCCTGTCCCTAAACCAGGAATAGTCCTACTGTCCTCCCAAAGAATCCCCCCCAGCAGGGTTAAACGTGCTGAGGGCTGTGTGCCACTGGTGTGGCTTTACAAATTCCAGCTGAGGACTCGGCTCGGGCTCCAGGGGGTCTCCACACCCTGGAACATTGGGAAGACGGGATTTTCGCGGGGAGAGGTGCGCTGGGAACGCGCGGGGTGTCGTTAAACCGAACCTCTCTCTTGATTTCATCTGTCACCGCTAATTAAAACGCAAACGCAAGGTTGCTAATTGTGTTCAGGACAACATGATTGGAGAATAAAGGAGACGTGAACTCGGAGCATTCCGTGGCGCTCGGAGCCAGGAATTAATGTATTCCAGGCGGGAAGGGGGGCTTGGCTGGCGGGAAATATCAGCTCCTTCTGAGGGCGAGGACAGTCGCAGCCCCACTGTTCATTACTTTGGATGTGTCACATTTGCCACTGTGACAAGATGTATTACGGACGAGGAGTTTTACAGATGGAGAGAAATATCCATGGAAGTTGTTTATTTGATTTTTTTCAATATTTTTATTTTTTTTTCTTTTCTGCACTACCCTGTCCAACCTTGGGATAATGGAATTATTTTATGCCTTTTGCACCATCATCAGGCTCTGGATGGCTGCACAAAGGCCACTGGCAACAGAATAAGATGGCTGTAAAAAAATGCAAAAAATTGGGATAGGGGAAAAAAAAAAGGTACATCCAATAACTTGCCCTTAAATTTAAAAGGAACTAAATGAGGAACTTCTGGACAATTTATCTTGCTGTTTACAGATAACAAGTCACTTTGTTTTTATGTGCTCAGTCTAGTATTCCATAATTTATTTGAAAGAAGATGAGAAATAATGTAGATAAATGATGAAGTGTCAGGGTCTGACGCTCTTAAATGAAGCTATTATGGTCAAAGAGAAAACGTAAAACCTGCGGCTCATTATGAGAGCGTTCTACTTGTCAGTTAAGTGAAAAGGCCTGGAATGATTTCCAGTTTATTTGTCATTGCAGTTATTAAAGCTGTCTTTTTGGTGCCATGAAAATGAATTGAAGACTTTATTTGAAGTAAATTTGTACTAAAGCTTTCAGATGTATCTTATGTGAGTTCAGTGAGGCAAGAAAACAGCTTAAAAGCTGAAATATTACAAGAAGGCAACTACTGAAGTCCTGAAACGCACAAGAATATAAAGTCTGAGGAAGTTGCACAAATAAATGAAGTATCTCATCTCTTGGGAAATAAAGCTTAGTGTGACTATATTGTACTCTTAGACAAAGGAATCAGCCCTTGTTAGTGGCAGCAAAATATTGTCTTTCACAGCCTTGTGCCTGGTGCTTACTTTTATACCAAGCTATTAATTTTGGGACCAGATTATCAGAGAAGTGGGGATTCTCTGTTCTGGAGCACCTTTAAAAGTGCAGCCTCTGAGTCAAAGAGGAGATGTGGCATCCTGGCAAGGTGAGGCTTTTTATGGTGAGACTCAATGATCTCGAAGGTCTTTCTAAACCCTGGTGATGCTCTGGTCCCAGTGTAGCTCAAGAGCAGGCCAAAACATGGGAGATAACAGATCCCTCTCCCTAACTGAACAACCACAACAGCACATCTGATTACGTGGGATGGGAGATGCTACTGACATTTTAATTCCTCCAGAAACGGGCTTAAAATACTTGAACCTTGTGCAGCTGGGGGGTGGCAGTGAAACGTTAGACTGAAATCCAGCCAGCCCTGCCACTGAGGTGGTCACTGACACTCCTTTTATTGCCATCCCCTCTTAAGATCGTTCCTGCTGAACTGTAAATCCCCGATTTATGTAGAGACGATTGATAGGTTTATTTTATTCTGTTCTGTTCCTCTGGATTTCCTTTCCAGCAGTCAGGTTCCTCACTACTGTTTCATGTTCGCCAAGACAAATTAGTGCAGTTCTACTGGGCTTGGACTGTCCAAAAGGAAATTAAGAGTCTTTTTTTATTTGAAATTGAAAGCTGTAGGAGCACTAAACTGAATGCTTAACTCCAAGCTCCAGCAGTCTTAGAGCAGTATAGTTGACACTTTATTGCAGATATTACAAATGTTATGACATGTCTTCAGGGTCAAGTTAAAAACAAAAAGGGTTCCACATTCTCATCAGAAGTAATCTGTCAGTTTTGTCATCAGATATTATAGCAGCCCTCAGTAGCAGTGTCACAGTCGAGGGTTTATCAGGCTCGGTGGTGGATGTATACACACTCCGATTTCCAGGGGTTTATATCTGCAATAAAAATTCCCTCCAGGCTAAAACTTGGCATTCATAGCCCAAAGGGATTTTTTTAATTAAAAAAAAAAGTATCAGTGAATGTTTTTCTTGAACGATAAGAGCGCACAAAACCCAAATCTATTCTGCATTTTAAAAATACTTTAAATCTTTTAAACTGGCAGACTTCAAATATTTAAGCAGCCAACTCTCTTTACATAAGAGACCATTAAAAAGGACATCCCAGGAAGGGGATAGGTGGCGGAGCAGACAAGTGCTTTGTGCTCATCACGAGTTTAAGTGTTGAGCATTTGATGAGATGTATAATTAGGCACACATTTCTAAAGCTCTCGGTGTCTCTCTCCATTGAAACTGCGCATGAGGGAATTAGGATGTCTGATGCACAAATATAAATCACTTCTTGCTCACCACCCCCTGACACGGTCCTGCAGGACGGGGCTGATACGGCGTAAGCTGCTCGGATCAAGGCAGCCCCTCTGACACCCACGGCGCAACTGCTCCCTGGGGAGACACAGGACTTCATCTCCTGCAGCTTTCCTCCCCTTTCCTTCATGGAAGCAACCAAAATATTCCAAGCGTGGCAAGAGGGAAAATAACACAAACAGAAATACCTGTGCAGCTTTTGGTTAAAATTGCTGACCCTGAGCGCTCGTTTATTGCTCAGTGACATTTGGGGGTTTCTCTTTGAAAAATTAAGAGCAACATATTTGATACAGAGATATTTGTGCAAAAAACATGATGGAAGACCATCTCTTATCACTTTAAAGAGTCCATCTTTACTCAGAGAGTGGTGAGGCCCTGGCACAGGTTCCCTGGAAGTTTCCAGGGCCAGGCTGGACAGGGTTTGGAGCAACCTGGGAGAGTAGAAGGTGTCCCTGCCCACGGCAGAGGGCGGAATGGGATGGTCTTCAACTTTCAACCCAACCCATTCTGGGATTCCATCATTTAAGCCTTCACTCAGATCCCAAGCCCGGACTTTATGTGCAAATGCTTTGTGTAACACAATGTCAAGTACTGTAGTTCCCACCTGGTTTTATTTCTAACCTGTGGCTCAGGGACAGGGATAACAAACAAGGGTGTGTTAAAGGGTCACCAGGGTTCTCCATAAAATCCCAGCAAAGCAGCAGAGAACAAGCACTGCTGTGGTGCATGTTTTCAGCTTTTTATATTGTAATTTATTTGATTTCCTAGGGGAACATAAAGGAATGTGAGGAAAGAAAACCAGCCCTGGTGGGGTTCCCTGCCATGTGCAGGGGGGAGTTGTCCTCAAAGAAACCTGCACGTGCACCTTTAGTGCTCTCATGGAGGCACAGCTAAGATTTTAAATGGAAAAATGGAATGGACTTCAAAGATGCTTCCCATTCTCCCTATCTGAATTCTCCATATGGGAATTCAGGCTGAGTTGGCACCGTTCCTTTGCCACCAGGAGCTGCTTCTGAGACTCACCAAGAGACTGCCAGGAAATGAGACTGGTGCCTGGGATATTCTCATTTGGGGGTGGTTTATTGCATGTTTTTGTTATTTTCTTTATGTCTGATGGCCATCAACCTCCTCCACAAATTTGATTTATCCACCTGTCCAGAATCCAGGAGCCTTTGTGGGCACTGGATGTGGGCGAGCATAGTTTGGTATATTTTCACTGACCACTGTCACCTATTTCCTACCTGCCCTGTGGCACAAATTCCCCTAATTTTGGGTGACAGTGGCCTACTTCCTGCTATTAGATCCCTGGAAACACCTAATATTCCCTAAGTCTTCCTGAGAAGTTTTCTGTATCAGTCAGACCAAGACTGATAATGACAGGTTTGATGCCCTGTACTGGGCCATGAGACTGATGAGATGGAAGAAAGAAGAATTGTCTCAAGGGAAGCACATGGTTTCAGTAAAGGGCCATAAATGCAAATCTAAGTACTCTTTTTAGTAATGCTGGTCTATTATTACAGCCTAAAGGAAGTTCATTAAATTAATAATTAAGCTCTTCAAGTTACTCTTAGCATGAATTTTGGTGTCAGGAATGGCCAGGAATTTGTTTTGTGATGTGGCTGCAGTGAGAAGTGACAGCAGCATAAAAAAGGTGAAGTTTTTGCTAAAATCATACACCAAAAAAATACCAAAATAATATACCAAAAATTACCAGAATCATGCATCAAAAAATACCAAAATCCTGTGTTTTGGGAGGTCTCAGCAAATCCAGTGTGCTGATAAAAGACAGAGAGGAAGAACAAAATCCATGTTAGAAGATCCGATATCAGCCACCACCGTTACTCTTTGCTTTAACAGGACGGTGTAGAGGTGATAATCATATTTCAGAGAAACTCCCTGCATACCAAACTCCTGATGGCTCCAGGTGACCTTTGCCAGGCTCTCCAATTCAACAAATTCCATGTGCTGAGGGACTAATTAAAATCCCTCTTTCCAGGTCCTCCTTGCCCAGTGGGTGCCATGGATGGAATGTTCTGGACCAGCATCCTGGACAGCACCAGGATCCAGCTGGGGCACTGCCTCCCTCTGCAACTGGGTTTTCCTGTGATTTGGGCAAAGTTTATCCCCTTCCTGTTGCTTTTTCCAAACTGTAGTGGAGATGGTTATCCCACTGGGACTATCGGGATCATAACCCACAGAAGCATCAATAAAGCGCTTTGGATTTTCTGCTACAGAAATGCAAAATTTTGTTGATTACGTATTTTTTTCCTCAGATTTTCATCTCTTTTTAACAATTTAAATGATTAAGGATGGCTTGGTGTTGTGCCCTGTTTTATCTGTGCTCCTGTTTTCTCCTCCTGTGTTATCTGGGTGTTGTGGTTCACGAATTTATTCAGTTTTCTCTTTAATCCCTGACTTAACTTGGCTCAAAACCTCCTCCTGTGTTTACCCCATGTGACTCACAGAGCAATTCTGTCTCACATCTCTGTGTAGACGTAAGCAATTGTGTCTTCGGGGCGCAGAAAAGAAGAAGATATAAATTTATATTATTAATTGAAATGTATTCATTTCTGAGGCTGATTGATTTCTGCCCTCCTGGGTGAATATTTTGGACCATAAACATAATTCTATTGTTGAGGAAAAATATTAATAGATTCTATAATTCACAGTAACTAATAAATTATAATATATTTTAATTTTTGCTATAAAAATAAGCTCTGAAAGATTAATAAATCTGTGTTTTCCGGGTTTCTTTTGCTGGATGGGACTGTGAGAATCTGGTTTTGGGGAGCTGAGCACCAGCCCTTGCTGTCATGCTCTGCCTGATCTGAGGAATGGGAAGATTTGGGTTGAGTTCTCATGAGCTATGAGACCATGAGCAGTCTGACTGCACAAAATTAACAACCCACATGCTCAGGGTCAGGGTCAAGGAGAGTTTTTTATTTTATTCCATGATGTCATCAGAGAAGGGACATAACAAGTTGTTATTTTTTCTTTTAGCCCATGTGGGTGAATAAAAGCAGAATAAAATCAGAGCTGTTGTACAGGAGGAAAATGATCCAATAGTTCAGAGTAAAGGAATAAAAATATGGGTAGAAACGTAGAATATCCTGAGTTGGAAGGGACTCTTAAGGATCACGGAAGTCCAACACCTGGCCCTGCACAAGGCAGCCCCAAGAATTCCACCAATAAGTTCTAATAAATCTAGTAAATCGTGATAGCATAATTTTGAGGGTTTTCCTACCAAAATACTAAAGGGAAAAATATTCTGGATCCTACTGTCTAACAGATGTTCCTTAGTGTTGGCTTGCTTTGGGGACTTTGAACACCAAGGGGTGGCTTTTTGGGAAGGGTGAGGAAGCTGCTCCTTCAAAGGATGATCTCCTCTGTCTGGTCTTTCTCAGACACCCCTTCTGGTCCAGCCTTTCTCCCCAATTCCACTGCCTGTGTGCACAGGCATCATTCAAAATTGAAGTAAAAGTGCTATTTAAGAATTTCTTACCTTTGAAAGCTTGAAACTTCCTTCTCTACAACCTTCCTTAACATTGAAAAAATAGTTAGTGAAATAGGCAGCGTGGTCTTATATGTGTCTTTGTGAAGTATTGTTAGGGTGTAAAATACAATAGTTTTTCAAGAGTTGGAAAGCCTTAAGATAAAGTTTGAAGTTAACTTTCCAGGCAAAATTTCAAGACAGGACACATTTTAAATTTTGTTTTCTTACAACAGCATTTCCATGGAGAAGGGGATTTGTATCACGCAGGTAACACTGTGAAGCAGGCAAGCGATCTCATTAGTGATTTCATGTAAAAATTATTTGCTATTTCAGTGCACTGGGTGGAGCCCCAGTGGCGCCGGCTGCCCTAAAAATTGCCAAATTAATGGGGTGAACACCAGTAAAAACCAGTTCCAGAGGCCAACCCACAACGACGGGAAGGAACAAACAATAAAAATCTGTGACATTTGACTGTTGCTGATTTATCTCCAATTCAAGCTGCTTAACTTAACTAAACTCAACCACGGCCGGAGTATTTGCTCAAGCCCTGAGCTGACAAGAACAGAGCACCGGCCATTATTCCTGCCGGAGAGTCAGGGGGTTGAGCCATCCATCCTGCAATTCCTTGAATTCCCAAAGCTTTTCACGCGGCTTCCTCAAGGACAGCGCTCATGTCTCAGCCGCTGCGGTGACAGATGGGATACAACGTGTCATGTGATGGATAACGCCGGAGCCACAGCACTTAATCCTTCTAATACTAATAGCAGCATTATCATAGAGATTTATGAGAATGTCAGTTCCAAGTTCCCAGTTCCATTCATGGGTTTTTAAAACTTCAGCTGCAAAAAACATGCATCCATCCCATTAATTCTAATTATCATGGTTCATCTTCTCAGCAGTTTTGTACTCCGGAACCTTTCAGTGCAAATTAACGTACCAAAAAAGTGTATTAATTAATATTTGTAGCTTTTAATTTCTGCGAGAGTGTTGTCTGGAAGCAGCTGGCAGTACAGGGCCGCTGCTATTGAATCTTTGCCAAACAAGTGCAGATGTAATTTTGTTATCTCTTGCTTAGTCATTTACGCAAATTAATTTGAACAATTAGCCTTTTACTGGTCCTTCATGAATCATGCAAAAGGGATCTGCCAAAAAATTGCTACTTGACAGAAAAGAATTGGTTAACGTTGTACATCTTCCAAAAAGGTATTACTGTGTTTGGGATAAAGGAGAACTTCAGGAACAATCCTAGTGATTTTATTTTTCTTTTGTATGCCTTATCTATTCCCCTTTACACTATTGATTATTGCTGGGGAACAAAAACTCTGAAAGAAGAGTAAGCAGCAGAAATTTGGGAACTTTTGGATGAGTACCAAAAAAAGTGAAGTTCCTTGCCTGGATGTTGCCTTGACTTCACTGCTTGCAGAGCTGTGCTGAGGTGCTACAGAGAGGAGGTCGGTGCTGAGGTCACTCCAAAAGAACAGATTTACTCATTATCTGAAAAAACCCCCAAATCTTTCATTTCTTTGGGCATCAGTGTAAAGGAAGCCTGTTACCTCACCCAAATGTCTCTCATCTTCTTAAAAGAGGTTTCCACATAAGAACTAAAACTTTTATTTAACCAAAGTGGCGAATGTCAACTCCTATGTGAAGGCTGAGTTTGAATGACAAAAAATTCAGTGTTTCATTGCTCTTTTCTTAAATATCAAACTGATTTTTCACCAGATAATCAAACTTACCAGCAGACGGTGCCATCCAGAGACTCTGAGTAATGCTGTCAATGGGAATCTGTCTTGGTTGATGTTATTGTAGAATAAATACCCTCTTTTATTTTTTACGTCAACATTTTTACATCTATCCTTTCAGTTTAAATTGCACTGCACAAATCTGAGCTTAGTGATGGATGTTCCTGATTCTTAGCCAAGGTAGTTGTTACCTGTTCCTCTGATTTCACTGCTGAGACAGTTCTTGCAATTTTGGAAGGTACCTGGATGTGCTGTAATGTTCTCTAGGTGAAATAAATAGAATTAATGGTTAACTGCATCCAGAACAAAGGGATTGGGTTGATATAGTGATAATATATAGATATATAAATAATGATAATACTGATATATCTAAATAAAATACTACAATTTTGTCCATCTCCTCCCCCATCTCGACAGGACATTGATCCTGCAGAACAGGGGAAGTTTTTCCCAGGGCAGTAACAGGACCATCCCATTTTGCCTGAAATCTTGACTGCAGTGGAAACAACTTGAGAATTAAATATTTCTTTTGTGGCAATCGCACTAGAGCTCAAACGAGTGCTGACTCTTCGTTAGCTGAGCCAGGCAGCCCCGTGCAAATTCCATCACTCCGGCAGGGTAAGGTAGGGGTCCCTTTCCCTCTAATTGTCTTTTCCAAGCTGCGATTTCACAGCCTGTATTGTTATTTCCATTTGTCCATTTGATTGTGGAGAGAAGAGACCAGATGTTGTGTGACAAATCATAGCTATTTGCAATCTGTTGGAATTCTTATAAATTGTACCGGGGATCATTTTCTGATAACTGATCCTGCAATCACTTGTGCACGTGCATCACTTAGAGCCCGAGATGTCCTATTGAAGATTGTGGATCTATTCATGTGCCTCAATTAAACACCCACCACGGGCATTTGTGGGAATGTTCGTGGTGGGAAATGCGCGGATATTTGGAATGCGCCCGTTCGATTCACCGTCGCGTCAATTTACATTCCATCAAATCCCACACTGTTGTTACACCGTAAAACTTGAAATCGGCTCGTGGTTTTTAGTATAATTAGGGTATGTAGGGCTCAGAATTTGGCTGAAGTTTATCCTGCAGCAGAGCGATCCAATTTTGTTTACTAAATCGTAATTCGCAACAAATAGTTCCTTGAGGAAAGTGCATCCAGCCCAGCCCTTTTATCCATCTGTTTTTAGGAGCTGTGGCTAATCAGGGAAGTGGTCTCTCACTGCCACACTGAGAAGAATGAAGTTAGTTCCTCTGTAATTGAAAGTATCAGTAGTAAACTTGGCTGGAGCTTGATTAATGGTATATTAAAATCAGAGTCTTCGTGGTGAGTGCTAGATAAGGAGTTTTGGGCAAATTACTTGGTTACTGGGAAACCTTTAAATTTTAATCATGGAGACACTTCAGCGTCATTAGGAACTGAAAAAGACAATGGGCACTGGGAGGAAGTTATGTGAATTGATGTGCTTTTCAATCTCTTCTTCTGTGGGGCTGTTGAGTGATGCCTGGGCTGCAATCGAGGATCCTCTTGCTCCCCATGCCTCTGATTGCTGTTGTTATAATTTAGTGTTATCCAGTTCCTTATGATCACGGAAATCAGATGAGTTACTCGCAAAAGATGGAAGGTTTCAGCACAAGAAAATGTGGTTTAAGAGCCTGGATTGTCTCTGCTGTTAGGCTGGATATGGGGGGAGGCTGTACCCTGTGTTTAGCAAAACAGGCTCTTTTACACACATTTATTGTTTAATGTGATAATAACACGCATCTCAAACCTACGTTTACACCTCAATTTGAGATCCATTCTTGTCTAGAGAGCGCACGAATGCCTGAGCCATGTACAGGCTCATGCATGAGGTACCTGTGATTATCTGTATTTATTATCTATATTCATTAGCTGTATATGTATCTGTACTTACAGAGACATGACGGGCTGCAGTAGCATTTTATGAGGATCCACGTGGGGTGTAAACCTCTCTCCTGGCTGACAGATCCAATTCAAAAAATGCCAATAAATCTGGGACACTCAACCCCTCACATCTTTTGGTCCTGCCTGGGATTTTGGAGAAACTCAGAGGATGTCAGGCCCTCGTTTTCAATGTCACGGAATAGACAAGAAATACTCAACATACTCAAAGTGACAGCAAGGGCTACAAAATTCCCCAGCTTTTCCAGGGAAACGTACAGTGGAATTGGGTTTGACCACTGTAATTTAAAGGAATTTTTTGCCTCTTCTACTCCTGTTGGAAAACATTTCTCCTTCCTAAAGATGTCATTTACACCTATTCTTTTAATAATCTGAATTGATCCATAGCGTGTCATGTTTGAACCAACCTTGCCTAGTGATTTAAACTAGTTTTAGCCAAGTCTTTATCCATTTTACTGCTAAATAAATGACTTCTGTTTCTTTCTCGTCACTTAAGAGAGGTTGGACTTCTTCTCGAGTATCCCTTTCCCATATTTTGATGAATTTTCCTCCTGCCTGTGAACAGAGCACTGCACTGGCCAGTCCTAATATGGAGCTTGTAGAAGAGTGGGAATATTCTCCTACTTATAATACTGAATATTATTCCTCCCCCATCATAAGATGCACCCACGATTTGTGTTTGTGGGGCTGTTGCATCCGTGATTTATATTCGGCATATCATGAAATCTTTGCCTTCTTCTTCCATTCCCAAAAACAACCTCAAAAAATACCAATTATTCACTCCTGAATTCCTGACCTGGAAGTTTGGTGTTGCTAAATGTTATCCTCCTTCTGTCATTGAAGTCCCCAGATCATTTCCTTTACCTGTCGTCCGATATTCCTCGGAGCCAGCGCTGCCTTCCAGATTCATGTCAGGAAAAACAATGTAATTGGTGTCCTTGCATCCTCTGTCAAATTAATTATCAAAATTGTTAAATACGATCAGTTCTGACACCTGAGCAGTGTAGGATTAACAGCGATTTGTCCAAAGTCACTTTGGAGTGCTGTGAAGGAAAAGCTCTAAATCCCAGCGTGTTCTCCAGAGGAGCATCCATTTTCTTCCTAAAGGGAAATATGTGCTAGGAAATTTTAGGCTGGGAAAAGCGGTTTATTTCTAGCAAAGACAGAACCTGATGCAAAAAAGTGCAGAAAAAGAAACTTCTTTTGCAATGTCTGCACCAGTCATTATTGGAGAAGCTGGTTGGGAATGATCCTCGTTCATACGGGATGCAGGAATCCCAAATCCAAGCCCTTGGCCTTAAAAAGGCACAGTAACCATCTACAAGGAGACCCTTCCCTGTGAATACCCCGTTCACCCATTCACTGGGTTTCTTGTTGATGCAGATTAGAAACATTTCCAAAATGAAGGAAATTTTCATGGAGGAGGACACCATTTTCCATCCAAAACAGCCACAGGCTGGAATCCTTGCCACAGAAAACAAACTGCCAGACCAAAATGCGAGAGGAAGAAACATATCCTGGCATGGTGAGTTGCTCTTTTTTTCTTCTTCTTTTAATAGATAATGTGTACTCAGAAACTGAGGAGAATAGAACAAGTCCTAGGGGGGTTGTGGATTTAATGGAAGGGGATGAAGTTGTTGTGGGAACATATTGTTTTTTAAATTTTCTCATTCAGATGTTTATTGTGCAATTTATGGTGACCTAAGCTTATTATGTGCCCCTTTTTAGTTTGCCACGTGATGATTGTGCATATGTGTACAACCAATTAATACATCCAGAACAGATAAAAACGCTGGGAGAAGCCCCTCTGATCAACCAATTTACCTTTGTTTATAGTGCAAAACTTAAACTTCACCAGTGTCAGGTCGTTCCATATCTCTGTATCTAGAGAGTGTGGAAATATGGTAGGTGCAGCACATATTTCACAAGTATTTTTGAAGTTCAGGGTTTTAAAAGTGGCACTGTGTCGTTCACAGGGAGTTTTGGATTTCACACACCTCGTTTTGTGTTTGCAGAGCCCAGTGGTGAGCTGAGAACTGGAGACAAATCTGAGGCCTTTAAAAATGCAGTGCTTATCCAATGTCGTTTAGATGTGCCTTATCAGCCTTGCAAAAGAGGAGTGTCTGTCTGTGGGACTGGCTCGGGTTATTTATCAGCTTCCAGATGCCCATGAAGATGTCTGAAAAGCTGTAAAGACAGTCTGTGCTGGGGGGATGCTCAGCAGCTGCAGGAGGGGCTGCCTGGTGGGAAGGCCTGGAATCAAAGGTCAGTCCATGGCATTACACTGAGTCCCTTCCCAAAGCCACCTCCTTTTTTAAATTATAGCATTTCAGAGCTTCCCTTCCCTTCCCTTCCCTTCCCTTCCCTTCCCTTCCCTTCCCT